>BHFT01010800.1:0-52442 GCA_004320025.1 Laticauda laticaudata
TTAGCAACAGAAATGTTGGGCTCCGTTGTGGTTGTAAGTCGAGGACTGCCTGTATTGGATTTCTGTCCCAATTTCTTGACTGATGTCAACGCCCCAGATAGGAAAAAGAAAATGATGGTTATTAGTACTTGACAGTCCAATTAAAATGCAGGCAGCAGGAGAAAGAATCAAAATAAATTAGCAGCTGCCGAAGAGACTGAAAATGCCTGCAGAAAAGCTGGTTTCTAATAAAGGGGGGGGCTTGCCTTGATCTCTGTGTGGGGGGGAGAGGGGAGTGGAAGGGGGGGTCTTTCTCAGAACATCAGTTGCTGCTTGAAAAAGAGAGATTTTTGAACAACACACATAAGTGATAACGAAGGCCTGATGTGTTATTCAATTCACCATGAGCCTCTGGCCAGGTCTTCTCTATCTGGGGAGGAATATTGCATGGAGCAGGTCAGAGAAGAAAAGAAAGTGAAGGGGGATGAGAGAATGAGAAAGAGAGAAGAAAAGAAGACCAGAAGGGATGGCAGAAAAGTGGAGGGAGAGGGGAGAGGAGAGGGAGAGAGAAGAAAGAAGAGGGGGAAGAGAAAGAAGAGGGAGAGAGAGAGCAAAGGGAAAGAAACAGGAGGGGCGGGACATGAGAGAAAGAGCAGGGGAGGGAGGGAGAGGGGAGGAAGAGGGAAGGGGCAGGAGAAATAAAGGAGAAAGAGAGGGAGAGGTAATAGAAGGGGAAGAGAGAGATGAAAGGAGCGGGAGAGAGAAAGAGAGGCGAAGGAGAGGAAGACTAGAAGGGAAGGAGGGAGAGGGGAGAGGGGAATAGATAGAGATAGAGATGGAAGAGATTGGGGGGGAGAGAGAGAGAGGAGAGAGGGAGGGAGGGAGGGAGGGAGAGAGAGAAGCCTAAAGAATATTGTTTAATCATGAGGCAAAGATCCAATGGCTTTTAAGTCTGCCCCTGCATCTTAATAGTGAATTTATTTACAGGTTGAGAAAACCACAATAGCCGCAGGAATCCACTGGAGTTGGCAGGCAGGCAGAGAAAGGGGGAAGGAGGAGGGAAAGGGGAGGAACGAAAAGGAAGATAAGGAGAGAAATGGAAGAGAGGGAGGTAGGAGGAGAAGGGCGGAGGAGAGGAAAAAAACAAGGGAGAGAGGAGGGGAAAGGAGGAGGAGAGGTAGAAGACTGGAGAAATGAAGAGGGAGAACGGGAGAGAGAGAGGAACGGTGATAGGAAGAGGAGAGTAGAAAAGGGAGGAAGAGAAGAGGAGAGAGGTAGAAAAGAGGAAGGAAAAATGAGGGAGACGGAGGGGGAGAAGGACAGGGAGGGGAAGAATAGAAGTGAAGGAGGAGTGGATGAGAGAAGAATGGAAGGATGGCAGAAAAGAGATACAAGAGAAAGAATAAGAAAGAAGGAGAGTGAAAGAAAGAGGGAGGAACTGAAAGGGTGGGATTGAGGAAAAAAGGGAGACTTGGGGAGGGAGGAAAGGAAGGAAAGAAAGGAAGAGAGAAGGAAGGAAGAGAAGGAAGGAAGGAAGAAGGAAGGAAGGAAGCTAGCTGCAGAGAGTGGTACCCTGGCATCCATTTTGTCAGCATGCCCACGAAGCCGCTTGGCATGCAATCCTCCATTTTAGCCATCAAGGGTAAAATTCTCATCTGCAAACAGGTCACAGATGTTTGCAAAACCCTCCAACTGTTTGCCTTCTCCTGCTCTCTGCTCATTTTATTTTCATTCCCCCTCCGCCCCCTTGGCTGGGCTGCCCAAACTCTTCCCAAGTTTGTTGATTTTCATGCCATCAACGGGCCCCATCCAGGAGCCTGTTTTTTTTAAATTATTATTATTTATCATTGCTATTTCAAGTTTCTTAAACCAAATGCACTTTCTGGCAAAGCTTCAGCACCCGGGGAGCGGTGGCAAAGTTAGCCAGACACTGCCAAAATGGGGGGAAAAAAGGGATGTGTTATTCTCCCATCAAACTTCTTCTTAGCTTTAGGTCTTTGCTTCCAGAAGGAACTGGATGCTCAAAACATTTGGTCCTGGACTTACCACAGAGCATTTAAGGAACAGTCTGATAAGAGACTGCTGAGCCCCACAACTGTATAACGGGTGGAGGAAGACACTCAAAAGAAACTCTCCCTATTTTCTGAGGCTGTAAAGAAGATGGTTTTAATACTGTGTGAGAAAGACCTTGGGAGACTCAACAAAGAGATGCTGCCTAGGGAAGGGACAGATAAGAGACGGCAGAACAATTATGGGAGGAGAAAGACACTCAAAAAAGACTCCCCCTAGTTTCTGAGGCTATAAAGAAGACAGCATTAATAGTAGGTTTTAGTAGTTGACCAGGGGGTTGGCCCGGAAGACTCAATGGTGGGATTCAAAAAATGTTACTACCGGTTCTGTGGGTGCAGCTTAGTGGGCATGTCTTGGTTGGTGGGCACATCAGAGGAAGGATACTGTAAAATCTCCATTCCTTTCCCACCCCAGTAACCTGCTTTCCAGCTCCATTCTCCTTTGCAGGGCAACAAAAGAAGACCCACCAATCCGCTGGGACTCAATGGGAGGCAGAGAATAGATGGGAGCAGGGCCAGTCAGAATGATACTTGCTGCAAGAGGTTTGATAAGTTTTAAAGACGATGGCCAAGAGGTCTTGACCAGTCTTGGACGACTTATGGGTGGAGACGACCTCCTCCTTGTGTATCTTCTCTTTCTTCTTTTCCCTCTCCTTCTTTCTTCTCCGCCTGTCTATCTCCTTCTCTTTATCTTCTCCTTCCTCCCTTCTCCTTCCTCCTTTTTCTTTCTCAATCAGAAAAACTGATTGAAACTGAGAAGGAAGGAAGGGAGGAAGGAAGGAAGGAAGGAAGGAAGGAAGGAAGGAAGGAAGGAAGGAANTGAGAAGGAAGGAAGGGAGGAAGGAAGGAAGGAAGGAAGGAAGGAAGGAAGGAAGGAAGGAAGGAAGAAGAACAAATGGAAAAAGGTGAGAATGAAAACAGGGGCTGATTTTGGATAGACACCTCTCTTTCCGAGGTGAGGCTCAAAATCCTGGCATGTTTACAGCTGCAGAAGCAGGCATCCAATTATGCCAAATTGGATCACCAGCCTCCCAAGGTAAAGATGTGTCCCTTTCATTATTGTCAGTTTTTCAGTGTCACCAGAACCGAAAGCTACTCTGATATTAGACCTTGATGGTGGTTTGGTTTTTTTTCCCCCTCCCTGGATGAGTTTGTCAGTGTCATGATTTACATCTCCCTACATACAAATGATAAAAGTGTCAAGTCCTATTTTCTAGGCTGGTGAAAATAGAATTATTCATTCAAACGAGAGCAGGGGTGAGCCATTCAGAAATTGGTATTGGGCTGATTTGTTAGGGGTGCAAAATTTGGGGGGAAATATTCTATGTCCTTCCATGTTTGGTGGAAGTTAATCCCAGAGGCTGTCAAGAACTTGGGCAGGTGGCAACACAAATGTTTGATTTTTGTTCCCAAAAGTAGGAAAAAAGGAATATAGAAGAGGAGGAAGGAAGAGCAGCAGCAGGAGGAAATGGAGAAGGAGAAGAGGAGGAGAAGCAGAAGGAAATGAACAGGGAGAAGGAGAAGAGGAGGAGAAGTAGGAGGGGGAGGAGAAAGAGAAGAGGAGGAGGAAGAAGAGGAGGAGAAGTAGTAGAAGGAGGAAGAGAAGCAGAAGAGGAAGAACAAGGAGGAGAAGAGGAGAAGAGGAAGAGGAGGAGGAGAAGTAGAAGTAGTAGGAGAAGCAGAAGGAGAAGAACAAGGAGGAGAAGGAGGAAGAGGAGGAGAAGTAGTAGGAGTAGTAGGAGAAGCAGAAGGAGAAGATCGAGGACAAGAGAAGGAGGAGCAGAAAAGGAGGAAGAGAAGTAGTAGTCGTAGGAGAAGCAGGAGAAGAAGAATGAGGAGAAGGAGAAGCTGGAGGAGGAGGAGGATACAAGGAGGAGAAGGAGGAATAGAGACCGTGGAAGATAAACAAGGAGAGGGAAAACATAGATAAGGAAGAGAAGACAAAAAAGCCAAAGAGGGAAAGGAGAAGGAGAAGATAGAGAAGGAAGAGGGGAAGGAGAAGATATTGGAGGAGGGAAGAGGAGGAGGATGAGTTTCACAGAGTCCCTTCAATTGAAACCTTCCTTTACAGCACACACTTCCAGGGGAGCAACACTCCATTATTTCTGTTCTTGCCATAGTGATCTGAAAATATTCTTTTTCATAAGAAAGAAGACAAAATTGAGGCTGGCTCCTTAGAATGACACGGAGGACAAATCCTCACAAAATAAGCACCTTCTCTGAAATTGGCTCCATTGTGGAAAGGAGCTTTAGTGTCTGATGGTTGGTCCCAAACTTTCCCGTGCTTTGCACTTAAAACATCCCATAATTTGGAAATCAGAATGGTTATTGCACTTAAAAATCCCATAATTTGGAAATCAGAATGGTTATTGCACTTAAAACATCCCATAATTTGGAAATCAGAATGGTTATTGTAAGCCTGAAGGATGAAATATACTGTCGCTATTCCTTCTCTCTGAATTTCAACATTCCTTCTCTTTCTGTTTTCCATCTTTCTTCCCTTTTGCCACTGAGAAAAGCTGAATCAAGCAAAGCCAGATCAGAAGGATGTATTTGTTGACAGCCCCCACGTGCTCTGACACACTTTAAAGAAGGTTTTTCAAACTTGGAAAGTTTAAAAATAACTCCCAGAATGCCCCAGCTGGCATGTTTTAAGATGTTTGGACTTCAAAACCCACAATTCCCCAGCCAGCAGACTTTAAGACCTGTGGATTTCAGCTCCAAGATTACCTAGCCAACATTCTTGAAGAAGTGTGAGCTTCAACTCCCAGAATTGAATTTGCTAAGTTTGAAAAAAAAATGCAACATCACACTCTAGTTGTAGTCCTGAATGGAACTGCATCTACATGGAGGGAAGTATGCAATGGGGAACTCCAAGGCTTTGTCTTAGGCCCAGGACTCTTCAACACCTTCATCAATGATTTGGACAAGGGGATAGATGGGGAATTCATTAAATTAGCAGGTGACACCAACGTGGTAGAAATATCTAACACCCAAGAAGAAAGGCTCAAGATCCATAGGGATCTTGTCAAATTTGAACTCTGGGCCCTATCTAACAAAATGAAATTCAATGTAGAGAAAAGTAAAGTCCTACACTTAGGCAAGAAAAGCCAAAAGGACACATATAGACTGGGTGAAACCAGGTTCAATAGCAGGAGCTGGGAGAGGGATCTTGAAGTCTTAGTGGACAACCAGCTAAATAGGAGGGATACAATCGAGATCAAGGGAAGTACTAATACCACTCTATAAAACTTTAGTAAGACCACACCAAGAGTACTGCATCCAGTTTTGGTCAGCACACTATAAAAAAGGATGTTGAGATTCAAGAAAGACTGCAGGGAAGAGCAATCAGGATGATGAGGGAACTGGAGGCCAAATAACATATGAAGAACGGTTGCAGGAACTGGGCCTGGCTGGTCTAGGGAAGAGAAGGACCAGGGGAGACAGGAGAGCATCTTCCAATATTGGAGGGGCTGCCACAGAGAGGAGGAGGGAATCAAGCTATTTTCTAAGGCACCCAAAGGCCAGAGAAGGAATAATGGATGCAAACTGAACAAGGAGAGATTCAACCTGGAAATAAGGAGAAACTTTCTGACAGTGAGAACCATCAACCCATGGAACGGAAGTTGCCTTCAGAAGTTGTGGGAGCTTCATCACTGGAGGCTTTCAAGAAGAAATTGGACTGCCCTCTGTCAGAAATAGCGTAGGGTCTCCTGCTTCCCACTCTGTAAATCTGTTAATCTGACTTGAATACTGAGCTCTATCCAACAAAATGAAATTCAGTGGTGAGACAAGTCAAGTTCTACATTTAGGCAACCCCTCCCCCAAATGCACAGGTATAGCACAGGTGGTACCTAGGTGAACAGTAGCAACTGCAAGAGGGACCCTGGGAGTCCTAATAGATAATCCCTTGAATCGGAGCCAGCGTGTGCTGCAGCAGCCAAAAAAGCCAATGCAAATCCCTTGGCTGCATTAAACAGAATTTGTTAAAGTGAATTTTGCCCTGTTTTACAACCTTTCTTGCCACAGACATTCAGCGAATCCCTGCCCTTGGTAACTTAGCCACATGGTTGTTAAATGAATCTGGCTTCCTCCATCAACTTTGCTTGTCCGAAGATCGCAAAAGGGGATCTTGTGACACCCCCCCGGGGCACACTGAGACAGTCATAAATAGGAGCCAGTTGTCAAGTGTCCGAATTTTGATCACGTGATTGCGGGGATGCTGCAGCGGCCATAAGTGTGAAAAGCAGTCATATAAGCCAGTTTTTTTCCAGTGGCATTGTATTTTGGACGGTCACTAAATGAACTGTCATAAATTTTTTTTTTAGAAAGTTTTTTTTATTTTTTATAACAAAAATAAACAAATAAAATATCTTTCAGTTCTCCAGTGTGTTGGTTGGGTACATATATCTTGTGCACATCATAATATCATACTTTTCTTACTTGTTTATATTTATAACCATTCTAATCAATATTTTACATCACATTGGTCAATTGCTGCATTATCATTAACATAATTGTTATCTTTCAAAAATATATTCCATCCTTACCTAAGTTATATTCATTCTCTTATTCAATCCTAATCAATCAATTATAGTATGTTATTGCTATTATCACATGTTTCAGTTTCTTACTCTTCTGTCTAGCTGTTCATAGAATAAATTCCAAATCTTATGAATCTTTTTCTTCCTGTTCTCTAATTACCATTGTCAATCTACTCATTTTTGCACATTCGTAAGTTGAGGACTAACTGTAGATGACTTTTTGGTCCCCTGAGGCCATAATTCAAGGATTTGACGCCAATGGGGGACTGGAATTACACCTGCCTGTAGAGTCCCCCATCCTTCAATAAATGAAAGAATGTCATTAACACACACACACACACACCCGCCCATCCCATGTTTAATGACAGGGGAGAAAGAGCAATGGAAGAAAAAAGAAATACTCAGATATTATTCCTGCAGAGCCGCAATGAAAAAGTAATTTCTCCAAGAGGTCTTTAATAATAGAGATATCACTCCATCAATCAAATCTTGATTGCGACCATAAACCAGCATGAAATGGAGATCCAGCAGGCTGTCGCAATGAAGCATAAACGGTTTATGAACAATAGCAGAAGAAACTACAGTTAACATGTTTTTGTTTATCTATTTATTATGAAACACACAGGACAGGGTGCAAAAGTTTTATAGGCAACTTCTATTCCCTTGGTTGATTGTTTTCAGTGTCAGAAAATTCATCCTTATTTCTAGGTTGAATCTCTCCTGGATGAATTTCCATCCATTGTAGTCAGAAAGATGGATGGGGTCAAACATGGCCAGGGTTTGAAACAGATGTCAATAAATGTTATGGGACTTATGATCCCAATTGAGATCATAACTTATGATCCCAATTGAGCCCAAAATGTATGTCGCTAAGCGAGACAGTTGTTAAGTGAATTCTGCCCCATTTTTTGAACCTTTCTGGCCACAGCTCTTAAGTGAATCACTGCAGTTGTTAACTTGGTAACACAGTTGTTAAAACAATCTGGCCTCCCCCGTGGGCTTTGCTTAACAGAAGGTCGCAAAAAGGGATCAAGTGACCTAGAGGGACACTGCAACTGTCACAAGTACTTGCCAGTTGCCAAGCTTCTGAATTTTGATCACATGACCAGGGGGAATTCTACGATGGTCATAAGTGTGACAAATGGTTAAAAGGCACTTTTTTCAGGGCCGTTTCAACTTTGGTTGCCAAGTGAATGGTTGCAAGTCAAGGACTACAGAAGAACAGATAATAAGAGTTGGAAGGGACCTTAGAGGTCTTCTAGTCCAACCCCCTGCTCAGGCAGGAAACACTCTGGCTTTTCAGACAAACGGCTGTCCAGTCTCTTCTTAAAAGCCCTCAGTGACAGAAACCAATTTCTGGAGGCAACTTGTTCCACTGTTTAACTCCACTGTTTAATCTCCTTGATTAGTTTCCATAGTACTACCTGTATTATAAAGACAATACACCTTTGGTGGACATACCCAAAAGCAAAAAAAAAATAAAAATGGATGAAAGCACGGGTGGGATTCTACCAGTTCACACCTATTCGCTAGAACTGGTTGTTAACTTTCGAAGCAGTTCGGGGAACCGGTTGTTAGAAGAAATTCCTGGACTAATCCCGTAAGGAAGGCAGGAAGGAAACATTCTGATGTTGCTTACAGAAACTGCCTCTCTGTTAACCCTTATTACACTCTTGGTAGGACTAGACTTCCTGTCTCAGGAACTTCTCTGGAGTTTTTTTTTTTCTCCTTTGCTGGTACTTTGCTTATGTGGAGTGACCATTCAAAGTTACAATGGCACTGAAAAAAGTGACTTATGACCATTTTTCACACTTTTGACTGTTGCAGCATCCCCACGGTCATGAGAGGCCAGGCGAGGAGATGTGTGCCTCGATGTGAGTGATATTGAATTGGCCACACCCAGCCAATAACATGACCACCAAGCCATGCCCACCACCTAACTCATGGCCACAGAACTGGTTGTTAAAAAATGTGAATCCCACTGCTAGATGAAAGTACATAGTTGGATAGAAAAAATATTAAGACAGGATATAGGTTGTGTAAGTCAGAATTAATTTTGTTAGGTATAATATCAGAAAAGTATGATAAAGGGAATGTATATTTGATATTGCATGTTTAACAGCAGCAAGAATTGTATTTGCACAACAATGGAAAAGCGAGGAAACACCTACGGAAGAAGATGTAATTTAAAAACATATTGGACTGTGCAGAAATGAAGAGATTAGCGCTGCAGATAAAAGAAAAAAGACACACCGAATATTTCCGAACTTGGAACTTGTTTTATCAATGGCTGGATAAAAAAGGTAGAAATTAGGAACTTAATAAGTAATATATTTGTCTATATAAAAGCAAAAAAGCACTCATTCATCATCACAAAACCTCCAGAACCATAAAGCCTTAGTACAGAACAGTTGAGCTAAGCCATGCCCAGGCTCCTTGCTGTCTCCTCCCTGCTCTCAGCAAATACTGTTTCACTTTCCAAAGAGCCCTCAACTCTCTCACACGCAGATAGGATGCTAGCCAGATAAATACCAATGGATGCTTGTAGGCAGAGGCAGAATTTCACCCCTTTATTTTCCTCCCCAAGACCAAAGCCCGACCACATAGTTTCATCGCAAAGCACAGGTATAGAGCTAGTTTATATATCTAAAAAGACAATACACTCATAAGTTTGACCAAACTCCTCTCCTCGGTTTGTGTTTTGCATTTGGAAGAGATTTCTTTTTGAGTGGGGAGGGAGAGTAGAACACCTTAGCATCAGAGCATGTTAATAACAACAATAATAACAATAACAATAACAATAATAATAATAATAATAATACAGGAAATACTCTAAATGATCTGAGGACCATTTCAAAAAATCCTTTCTTAGTGAGCATCCAGAAGCCAAGAAAAACATACATGCCAAGTTTCAAATTTGTAGGCTTTATAGTTTTGGAGATTTTGTGATGATGCATGAGTGCTTTTTCGCTTTTATATATAGATAGATTAAAAAAAGATTTTTAATTTTGAAAAGTTATTGTTATGATATTGATGTAATTTCAAGACATCAAGTGGGTCCTATTCAGGGGTGGGATTCTTCTGGTTCGCACCTATTCTCTTGAACCAGTTGTACAGAACATCCTAAGCAGTTCGGGGAACCGGTTGTTAGAAGAAATTACTGGCCTAATCTGGTAAGGAAGGCAGGACTGAAACATTGTAGTGTTGCTTACAGAAACTGCCTCTCCGTTAACCCTTATTACATTCTTGGCAGGACTAGACTTCCTGTCTCTGGAACATCGCTGGTTTTTTTTTTTCCCCGCCTTTGCTGGTAATTTACTTATATGGAGTGACCAAAGTTACAATGGCACTGGAAAAATGTGGCTTATGACCATTTTTCACACTTACGACTGTTACAGCATTTCCACAGTCATGAGAGGCCAGGTGAGGAGATGCATGCCTCGATGTGAGTGATGTTGAGTTGGCCATGCCCACCCAGTAACATGACCACCAAACCACACCCACCAACTAAGCCATACCCACAGAACCGGTTGTTAAAAAATTTGAATCCCACCCCTGGTCCTATTCTATCCAGAATCGCAGTGAACAATTCTCAATTGCTTGGCCACACAATTCCTAATTCCACTTTGTGGTTTTCCAGACTTACACCAGCACAATTTCAGGACAAAATTGCAATTATTTTGTGGTAGTATTTCCTCCCCACTTTAAACCAAACATGCTTAGATCCACAATAATCATTAATAATACAGGAGGTCCTCGACTTACGGCCTGTTTTGAAGTTACAATACCACAAAAGAAATGACTTATGATCAACCCATCCTTAAAGTTATGTGAGGTGGAAGCAGATAAAACAACCACCAAAAGATTCGTTGATCCAAGGAAAACAAGGTTTTATTCACGTGTCTGCAGAGACGGGTCCCCTCAGGCATTGAAGGAACACAGAGCAAAATTCAGGCAGCATTTTTATCCCCTCTTACGAGGCCTTGGCTCACATTCTTTCTGTTTTCAAATTGACACATATATTTCGAAGGTTTATGCTGGCTCCTTATCTAGCAAAAGTAGTTATACGGTTTCTGACATCGCAGCACTTTATTACAGTTCCCCATTGTTCTAGCCTTATCTTGTTTTTTTCTCTTGTGCACAAACTGGAACACTTTCTTATTTAGCAGAACTACTGAGTTTTGAGACACACTTCCTTATTCAATTCAATGGGCCATCCAACATGGCTTCGGTTCTGCTCACAGTTACGATTGTCACACACTGCCCTTGTGGTCATTTGGGCCCTATTTATTATGGTTGTACTGGGTCTGACCAAAGCAAAGTCAAGGGGAGAAGCCAGACTTTCTTAACGACTGTATGATTCACTTAGTAACTGCATGATTCAGTTCATGGTAAAAATGGCTACAAAATTAGGCCCACTCACATGATGACTTGCTTTATGAGTTCATAGACTTAGGATGGAAATTCCTGTCCCAAACGTCCAAGTGTAAAAAATAGAAAAAGGCAGGATGAAAATTTAGAGACATTTTCATCCCTTCTGATGAGGTTTTCATCTCTGGAGAACTTTAAGAAGAGACTGGACAACTGTTTGAAATTGTATAGGGTTTTCTGCTTGAGCTGGGGGTTGGACTAGATGATCTCCAAGGTCCATTCCCACTTTATTATTCTGATGCCTTTGGAAATGTATTTCAAAATATTTCATAAATAAAATGCATCCTCCAGCTGGAAAAAATAAGTTCTCTGTCCCCAATTATCTTGTCCTTCACCACCACTCCTAATTTATCCATAACCTGGACTCATCCTCCCTGATTAATCCATGGAGGAAAAATGTACATTCGCTCCCACCCAAATGCATAATTGTGACACGTTCATTATACCAAAATAGATGCATTTGATTTTTATGGCTTCTGGGAAAAGGCTGGGAAACAGTTCAAGAAATTAAATTGTGTGGGCTTTCCCCAATGTTTAGTTTGGTCGGTCTATCTATCTATCTATTTATCTATCTATCTATCTATCTATCTATCTATCTATCTATCTATCTATCTACGGTATCTATTCTTCTATTCTATCTATCTATCTATCTATCTATCTATTTATCTATTTAACTAATAAAAAATTTTTAATTGATTTTTAAACAAACATGAATAAACAAAACATTAAAACTTCAAGCCATCTTCCATATATATACATACAGTGTGTCGGTTCTGTTACAAATTGTTTTGTCTTCCATTTTGTAGTCTTCAAATTACAATTACATTGTATATTACTCTCATATTTTCAATCAAATATTAAATACATTAATACATTATTAATGAATCATTTGACTATACTTTTATTCATTCATGTTAAATGAAATAACCATATTTTACTTAATTTGTTTTAATAACGATACCATATTATTATCCCAAATCTATCCTAAAAATCATTTGTAGAGTATAATAAACAAGAATACATCTTTTATATATTATTATTTTCTAAGAATCTACAAATTTTATTTTCATTACATGTTTATTGTCTAACCATTTGATAGAATAGATTACAAATTTTATAAAATTGTTTATCATATCTTGTTCTTCAATTTCAAATGTCATTCGACTCATTTCAGCACATTCCAATATTTCTTAATGATTTCCTCCTGTGATGGTTTTTCTCATTTTTCCAGTTTTTAGCAAATACAATCCTAGCTGCTGTTAATACATTTACAATCAGTATTTCAAGTCTTTACTATATATTTCAGGTAAAATTCCCAATAAAAATATCTCTGGTTTCAAATCTATATGCTTTTTTGTCATTTTTTCCAACCACGTGTGGATTTTTAGTCCAATATTTTTTAGCATCTGCACAATGTCCACACAATAAGTAATATGAGCCAGGTGTCTGATGAGATTTCCAACATTTTTCAGATTTATTTCTTGAACATTCTTGCTATTCTTGTCGGGGGGAATGCTACTTGTAAACACATTATACAAATTTCTTATATGCTTGTTGAAATTGTCATTTTATAATTTTGAGACCACAGTTTTTGCCATTTCTCTAGATCAATCCCACATCCAAATCTTCCCAGCCCCCAACTAAGTTTCTTTAACTTGTTCTTGCTGTTTAATTTCTAATACATATTCATATAATTTTAATCACTTTTTCATCAGTACCTGTCAAAATCTTATCTAAGTCAGTCAGTTTATCATAGAAACCTTCTGTTTTGAAGAATCTTTATCATATCTTGAAATGTATTTGTGCATATGAAAACCAATTCATCCTTAACCTTGTTCCTCTAATTTTTGCATAGATTTAAGTTTCACCCTTTTCATTCAGTATTTCACCATATCTAACTGTTTCTTTTTGTAATAATATATAGGATAAGAAAATGCTTCAATAGTCCGATAGCCAGACTGGAATTTTCAAAATAACATTGTCTTTTAATCTTCTCCCAGTTTTAACCACAGAGACTCCCGTATATAAATGTCTTTCGAAAGTACCGCCTGTGTTTTAGTTCCTCTATACCATATAAAAAGCATGCCACCACCAACAACAGATCATGTCTTCTAATGGCAACAATCTAGTCTTTTTAATGTTCTCCATTCTCTTAACCCACATCAGATCTGTAGGCTTGGTAATACACTCTCAATTAGGGCAAACCAAATCCTCCTCTTATTCTAGCATCTTGCAAAAGTTTTAACTTTATTCTCGCTTTCTTACCTTGCCATATCTATTTCAACACATTTTATTTAAATCTTCAAGAGTAACTTTTCCTAGCCTAAATTGGGAATTGTTTGAAAACATAATAAAATTCTGGGTAAATATATCATCTTGATTGTTGATATTCTCCCTATTTAATGACAGTTGTAAATTTTTCCATTCGCCAGATCTAGTGCTCTTTGCTGCTTAAGTTTGATATCATTATTCTCTTTTAGTGTACTGCATCTTGCTGTCAAAGAGCTGGCGTTGGAGCTGGCGTCAACGACGATACGGCATGTGCGATCTTGGAGGTCTGAGATCCGCTGCAATATTTTGTGCTCCTGGACAGTCCAATTTCGGATCTAAACCGTCCTGAGAGGAGAATGGTGAAAGTAAAGAGCACATCCTGTTGATCGCAGGGATATCACAAAGTCCCTGATAGATCCAGGAGAAGCTCTTTTTGCCAGCGGCAAAGAGGCCACCATTAAAGCTGCTAAAGTTGGGACAGCTCCAAACGAAAGAGAACGGAAAGAGAGAGGGTGCGGTTTGGTGAGAACTTTTTCTTTATTTTAAGATCTGAAAGGACACCCTAAGGAGAAGAAAGAATCCGTAAAAGTTTTGACAGAAGTATTAAGCGGTGATTTTAAACAAGAAATGTCAAAGTATATATATATATTTTTCTCATTGCTGGATTTTTTACACACGATCTTATTCTTTGAAACTGGACTGTTTTTTTCTCTTCTTTTTCTCTTCTTTTTCCCTTTTTGAATTTTATAATATTTAGGGCCCAGAGACTCACTTTTAGTTATTTTTTAAAAAATATATTTTTCTTTTTTTAATTAATTCTTATTATATTTTCTTGGAAAAGGAGGGGGAAAGTGGAAAGCAAAAGAAACTTTGAACACTGCCAACTGGAGGCTTGGAAATATTCTATTTCTCTTTTGACCAAGCAAAGCTGAGAAAGAACTGGGAACTTCTTTTCAAGGACATTGCTATTTGATAAGATAAGGGAATGAGCATGGGAGATGTATTATTGCAGGTGCTCCTCTCTGGGTTTCTCTCAACAGGTGGAGTCTGGTGTTGAAGCTTCTGGGAAAAGAAAAGGTGATAAGTCTGTGGAGAAAGAAGTTATAACAAGGAGCCTTGGATAATTAAACAAAGTGCAGTGTGCTCTTTTTATTTTTCTCAGCTGCGCTGTCCCTCCTCATCAGTTTACTTTGTAATAGCTATTTGGATTTGTGGCCCTTGTGGAACTTGTCTTTGTTGTTGTTTTTTCCTTGTCTTGTAAGTTAAATTTCTACACTTGCTCTTTATTTTCAAAGGAAAAGCTTTAGTATTAATGGATTTTTCTTCCTTTTCTTTTTAAGGGAGTAGTCTTGTTTTGCCTTTTTTCCATCCCCCTCCCTGGATTTTTGTTTTTTCCCATCTACTTCCATGATTGGCTTTCTTTTTTTCTTTCTTCCTTCCTGTTCTTTTTGTTTTATTTTTCGGCCTTGTTTTTTTTCTCTTATGCATCCTTTTAATATTTGAGACCCTGTTAATTGGATTAAGGTGTTGAAGAACCTGAAAAATTTTCCCTTCCTCTTTTTTAGCTTTTTATTTTCACTTTTCCACCTTTTTTAGGATTTTAGAACTTTTTCTCTTTTTGTGTGTGTTTATGGTCTTTTTCTTCATTTTTAAATTTTTACTGTTATCTAACAGTCAATTAGATTAAGATAACAAGAACCTGAAGATTTTTTATTCTTTTTTAATTATTATTATCAATTTGGCTTCTTTTTCTATATTTTTATTTGATTGCAATTGGTTATTTCGCAGTTGGGTTAAGGTCTAGAAGAACCTGAAGATTTTGAATTGCTTGAAATGAAGTAGGAAATTATAACAGCCCCTGGTTCCTCAACTTCTACTTTTTCCTCTCCACTCATCTGGAGACAACGTTCAATACAGACAATGTTATGGCAAGAAAAAGAACAAGAAAAGTGGGACCCTGCAGATGGTTATGCAAGAAATGATTCAAAATATTCAAGAGAATATGAAAAGAGAACAGAGAATATCAAAAACAAAGAACAGGGAAAACCAATGAAAAGGTGGAGAACATCCAACAAATGATGATGAAGTACGATGAGAAGATTCCAAAAAATTGAGAAAGATAAACAAGAGACAGAAGATTGGAGATATTGATAACAGATTAACTGTGGTTGAACAAGATAAAAGTGGTATGCTGAGATGGGAGATGGACATTTCAGAATTTTATCTTAGAGTTCCAAAAACATAGAGGAAGAAAGGGGACAAAAACCTAGCTGAGATAATGATAGAATTATTGGCTGCAGCTTTTGAAATAACTGAAGAGAAGATGATGGATGGAATAGATGGGGTCTATCAAGTCTTCACAAGATATTGCAATGAGAAATAGCTTACTAAGAGAAGTTCACATCAGATTTACAAAGAAAGACATTGAAATGCAAATATTGCAAAGTGCGCAGAGAGAGAAACATTGAAATACAAAGATAAAGGAGATTTGGTCTTGAAACAAGTATCCAGAAAGAGTGAGAGAGAGGAAGAAGAGAATACCAATTCCTGACCAAAATGCTACTTAAAAAGAGGTGAATTATTAGATGGCCTGATTCCAGAAGGTTTAATGTTCACATGGAAGAACAGAGATATAGAATTGACTCAATTGAGAAAGCTGAATCATTTTATACAGAATTTTTAGAGGGAAAGAGGAAAGAGGCAGAAAAAGAAATTTCACTAATTGAATTTCCAAGAGGACTGCAAAATGACGACTGAAAAAGAAGATGCAGTAGGTGGAAAGGAAGGAAGCCAGACACAACGTGAACCAAGATCTCGAGAGCTGTTAAAACCTAACTATAAAATATAACCATGGAAGAGAAAAAAAATCATTACAATTAAATATAAATGGACTTAACTCAGCTGTTATAAGAAGGAAAACCTTCCATTAAATTAGGAAATTAAAATTCATAATCTGCCTACAAGAAGTACATTAAAGCAAATATGACAATTGTTGTTTTAACAGCCAGAATTAGGGAAACAATATTTTTACTTCTTTGACAACAATGCAAGGAAGAGAAGTGGTTTTATACATTAAAAGATATTATCCCAGCAAAAAATTGATTATACTGACAACGATGGAAGAATACTAATGGTGGAAATAATGGACAATAATACAAAAACACTCCATTGCCAATCTAGCACGCAAATGCAATCAAAAGAATTTTTAATAAAAATTACAAATATGAAATAATTGAACTGGACTAATGCTAATAATTAGTTTATGATGGAAGATTTTACTAATGGAATTTGTAGACAATAAACTGGACTATAACAGCACAGAAAACAATAAAAACAAAACAGAAAGACCCTTTAAATCTTTTTTATTAAAATAGTAGAATGAAATATAAACTTAAAAGATACATGAAGAAGAAAGAAATGCTAAAGACAACCAACAATACACATTTGTCCATGGTCCAGAATAGATATGATATGGATGTCAACAGAATTGTTAAACTAATATTCAAGAAATAATATTGAAACAAATACTTGAGCAGATCACAATCCAATGACAATTAAATGAAAGGAAAAAGAAGATCTAGATGGATGTTAAATAAACTATTTTTAAAGGAAAAAGACTTTATAACGGTGGATGGAAGAAAAGAGATTGGCTTTTTTTTTTAAAGAAAACAAAAAGAAGATGACATCTAAATCAGAATGTATGGGATAACAATGAAGGCATATGCAGACGGCTTGATAATAGACTAACAGCTAAGGAAGAGAAATGACTATGAACAGATTAGCCTACTAAGGCATTAGGTGGGATGAAGTCATAAAGGACTTGAAAAGAGTTTACAGAAAATGCACAGGAAAAAAGGAACATTAAGATAAAAGGATAATAACCATACAGTAAATGGGTCGTAATAGACCCACTAGAAACAGCACCAAAATTGGGGATAGAAAAGATAGAGATATATGGAAAGGTGGCTGGCTTGAAAATAAATAAAGATAAGAAACAAGATCTTGAGAAAGAATATGTTATCAAGACAAAAGAAAACTGGCAGATCTAAATTGAAAATAACAGGTCATGAATAAGAATCAAGTACTTGGGGCTATCTGTCCTATCTTTCTATCTATCTATGCTATCTATCTATCTTTCCTTCTATTCTATCTAATCTATCTATCTATTATCTATCTATCCTATCTATCTATCATTATCTGTCCCCTGTCTTGTCTATCATCTTTCTTTTATCTATCTAATCTATCTTCTATCTATTTTTTACTTATTTTTATTTTATTTGGTTTGTCAATTGCTGACAAGAATAATAGGTTAAGTTAAAAACATAGTTATGAATACATGGATACATATAAGAAAAATAAAAAAGAAGACAATAGACAGGGACGGTAGGCACGTGATGCGCTTATGCCACGTCCCTGACCGACCTCTTAGGAAAGGGGGTAAGGTCAAATAGTGACATGTCTAGGGTAAAGTTTTTGTTGGGTTTGGGGAAGAAAACACAGATCAGGTAGAGTAATTCGCAGACATTGACGCTCTGTGCGTGAAGTCGTATTTTCCTGCAATCAAAGTTTGGTGCAATTAACCTTGATTTCTTTCTAATTGTTTGCTCTTGTATAGTGTTATGGTTCGAAGCTGAAGGGTTCATTGAACGGTAAGGACATCTGCAGTGATATAGTTGATTTTGATATGCTTAGAGATCGGACCGGAAGGTGGCATGTTCTAGGTGTGTCTATAGGGCCTAGAATTTGCAAGTGCTGGTGGCATACAGGTCTTCTGCTCACGAGTGTATGTGTGAGTTGTGATTTCTTGGTGAAATATTTCTTGGACTTTCTCGAAGCTGTGTTAATATCAGAATAAGTAATGTGGGTTCCAGACTGATGAGCTGGTATTTGTGTACTGGTCTAGGCAAATTTTTTGTAAGTATGCTCTAAGTTAGTAGTGTATATTACCAGAGAAAAAGCTACGTAAGGATTAGGTAATGCCTTTTAAATGCCCCTCTTCAATGCTTTGGTTGGCTATGTAGTGGCAGTGAGCGACTTACAGATGGTCTTAGCACTTAGATCATTAGAGATGAGTACTTCCAAGGTCTTGGATCATCAATAAGGTCTTGAACTATTCAGTCTGTATTATATATATCTGAATATATATTTTTTGCCAATATGTAAGACAGAGCATTTATTTGGTTGAGATTTGTAAGTTGCGCATTTGTTTGTACCATTCTGATAATAAAGTCAAGGTCTTTTTGAAGGGTCACAGTAATTGTGTGTAAAGAGCTATTGAACAGTCTTTACATCATCAGTGAAGAGAACGCAAGTGCTCTTGACTATGAATCACAGAGGTCATTTATGTAGAGTATGAAGAGAAGTTTGGTCCTAGAACGTTGGGGGACACCATGTTGACAGGTACAGAATATGATAGGATGCTCTCCCCAATTTTGACCATATTGTGTCTGTGGTTGACTAGGAAATACCTGGCATGATCCATTGCTTGTTTACAAAAGTGCTGAGCCAAATAATGTGTTTGAAGAGGTTTGGCTTTAATAGTGTGCGCATTGCAGTCTTTACCATTAGGTCCTTTCAGGGGTCGGGATGGAACCTTGGGTCTTTCTAATTTCTAGCAAAATTGTAGAAAGCGTGGTGGAATTGGTGCATAGAAGGTTTTCCTCTTGTTTTCATGTGATAATTGGTGCATTCAGATCTTTTAGACTGGTGGATAAATTTTTGTGTCGGCTTTTGAAGTTGGCAACGTGAACCAGAATTTTGTTTTTCCGCAAAGTGTCTCTTTTTGGGATTGAAGCTTCTTTATTGTTATGGGTAATATGTTTTTTTTTCTGGCTTTTGGAGTTGTAATTGGAACATATAGTTTGATGGAACTCTTTTGACTTCAAGTAAAATATTGGCATCCAGTGAATAGAAATTTGCTTGATTGCAGTGGGAAATTGAGATGAATGCTGTGTGGTATGGTGTTAAGATTAGAAATTGTACGCTTTGTTGTGAGTCGTGAATAAATTGTGTGGATTAGTCGCATCAGTAGAGATATGTTAGATCCTTGTTTTTTGAGATATTGGTTCATTGTTGTGTTGTTTGTGTGGTCCGATGTTGAGGACAATAAAGTCAATCATGCTGTGGTCACTGTTGGAAAAAGGATTCTTTACATTTGTATTCCATAAATTGAATTCAAAACCTTTTGTAGAAAGAGTGAGAATCGAGGCAGTTTGTTAAGTCTAGTATTGTTTGGTTACTAGTTGTTCGCAGTCCAGGTTCTAACAGCATTGTAGAAGGTTGCATGTGTGGGTTCAGTTGTACATTTGTTAAGGGTCCAGTTTAATATGAGGTAGATTGAAGTCACCAAGAAAGATAAAAGTGTGTGGGGGCAGGATGCTGCCGCATGTTCGTAGTGAATTTAGCTTGTTTACATGTTCATGGTCACAGGGGCTCTGTAACATAGTAAGAATCAAAATGTGATATTTAATCTATCTATCTCATCCAGATATTTATCTATCTATCTATCTATCTATCTATCTATCTATCTATCTATCTATCTATCTATCTAATCTATATCTTTTTGTCTAGATATTGATTCATCTCTTATATTTACCATCTATCTGTCCATCCATTGACACATCAATCCATCCATTCATCCATCTCACGCACTCCATCTATCTGTCTAGAGAGTTATTCACCCATCCATCCATCTATCCATTCTTCCATTTTGCGCACTGTCATCTTTTTCTCTCCTCACTTTTTTTCCTCCCTCTCTCATCTGTCTGTCTAGAGCAAGGGTCTTCAAACTTGGCATGTTTAAGACTTGTGGACTTCAACTTCCAGAATTTCTGAACTAACATGACTGGAAGAGAAATTCTGGGAGTTGAAGTCCACAAGTCTTAAAGCTGTCAAGTTTGAAGACTCCTGGTCTAGAGAGCTATCCATATATTGTTCCATCTTATATTAATTATCTACTTATCCATTTGTCCATCCATTCATCCATCTTATGCCCTCTCCTCTCTTTTTTTTCTATCTATCTATCTATCTATCTATCTATCTATCTATCTATCTATCTATCTATCATCTATCTATTCATGCATCCATTCATCCATTCACCTTATATTTATCATCTATCCATCCGCCCATTCATTTATCATCCATCCATCCAATCATCCATCTTATATCTTCTGCTCTCCCTCTGTCCACATACCTGTCTGTCTAGAGAGCCACCCATCCATTCAACCGCTCAGCCACCATGTATTTATCATCTGACTATCTATCTGTCTATCCATTCATCCACCCTCCCATCCATCTTTCTGTCACTCTTTCTATTCATATGTATGTACAGAATATCTGTACTGGTATTTCTCAACCTCCAGAAATTTGAAGATAGGTGGACTTCAACTCCCAGAATTCCCTAACCAGTGTGTCAAAGTTGAGAAGTACTGAACTTTCTCTCTTTACCTCTGTCTCTCTCTCTCTCTCTCTGTCTCTCTTCCTATCTCTCTCTCTCTCCTCCTATCTGTCTCTCTTCCAATATCTATCCATCATTCTTTCCCTACCTTGCTACTTTCTCTATATCTGTTTCTTCTCTCTCCTGCTCTGTCTCCCTCTCTGTCTCTGTGTGTGTGTGTGTGTCCATTTTATTTTTCTTTGTCATTCATCTCTCTCATGCATGCTGTGTTCTTTTTCAAGCTCTGTGTATCTATCTGCCTCCAGAGAGAGACAGAAAACGGGGCAGCAATATCCTATTTGCAGACCCCAAATCCAGAGGGCAGGAAATAGATTCCAGAGGAAAACACCCCTCCTCCTTTTTGGTCACTAAGCAACTGCAGCTCAGGGACCCTCCCAATACCAAATCATTTGCACAGCTGTTCTCAGGAGTGTGATGCATTACAGCCTGAAACCCAGCCAAGTTTCAGAATAACAGAATGGGGCCTCCCCATGGAGGTCTTCTAGTCCAATCCAAGGTGTCAAACTCAATTTCATTGACAGATGCATCGGGGTTGTGTTTGACCTTGGGGCCGGGTAGGCGTGGCCAGGATGGGTGCGGCCAGCTTGACATCACTGGTGCCAGAGGCGCATATGGTGGCCTGAGCACTCCGCCAGTGAAAACGGGCTCCCCACCTCTGTTTTCAGCCACAACAACCTCCTGCAGGCCTCTGTCCAATGGTGGGATTCAAAAATTGTTTTACTAACGGTTCTGTGAGCATGGCTTGGTGGGTGTGGTGTCACTTGGTGGGCATGACTTGGCTTGGTGAGTATGGCTTGGTGGGTATGGCAGGGGAAGGATATACTGCAAAATCCCCATTCCCTCCCCACCCCACTAACCTGCTTTCCAGCTCCGTTCTCCTGTGCAGNCCCCATTCCCTCCCCACCCCACTAACCTGCTTTCCAGCTCCGTTCTCCTGTGCAGGGCAACCAAAGGAGACCCAGCTGACCAGCTGAGACTCAATGGGAGGCAGAGAAGAGATGGGGGCAGGGCCAGTCAGAGGTGGGATTTGCTGGTTCTCAGAACTGCTCAAAATTTCCACTTCTGGTTCTCCAGAACGGGTCAGAACTTGCTGAATGCCCACCTCTGCCTCTGTCAGTGAAAACAGGGCACTGCTTTTGTTGCTAAAGGGTTGAAGGAGGCTGTCACAGCTGGAAACAGGGTCTGGGTGGTCCTGAACTCCATTTTCGCTGGCAGAGGCACCAGGGGCCTTCACTGTTTCCAGGGTGGCCATGCGGGCCAGATCTAAGCACCCCTGGATCTAAGCACCCATATCCTATACCTGTGACGGTGAACCTATGGCACGCATGCCATAGGTGGCACACAAAGCCATTTGTGTGGGCACACGAACCCCAGCCAAACTTTACCAGCACTGTGCGTGCATGTGCCTCCCAGCTGATTTTCAGCCCATTAGAGGCCATTTTTGCCCTCCCAGAGGCTCAAGGAAGCCTCTGCAGCCTTGGAAGGCCGAAAAACGGGCCTTCTGGAACTACCACTAGTGCCAAAATGGGCCTGTTTTCAGCCTCCCGAGGCTCCAGAGGATTCCCTCAAGCCTCGGGGAGGGTGAAAACAACCTCCCCTGGGCTCCAGAGGCCCTCCAGAGGCTGAAAATGGGTCCTTCCGGTGTTTCCGGAAGGCCCATTTTCCGGCCTTCTGAGGCTTCAGAGTCTTCCCTTGAGCCTCTGGGAGAGTGAGAACAGCCTCAAACGGACTGAAAATCAGCTGTGAGGCATGCGCATGTGCAGCACAGGTAAGGGGATGTTGCAGCACATGGTCAGGGGGGCACATTGCATTGTGGGTGCCAGCATGTGCACGCTTTTGGCACATTACAACACAAAGGTTCGCCATCACTGCCCTATACCATTTCAGATCAATATTTGTCCAATCTCTTCTTAAAACCCACATCTTCTTCTAGAGGGAAGCCATTCCTCTGATTAATTGTTCTCGCCGTCAGGAAATTTCTCCTTAACTGGTTTATTCTAGGTTGATATCCTAGCTGAGGGATCCGTTCACACTATCTGGAAAGAATGCACCAATTTTCCAGGGTGCGCTCAGAATACAAGATGCCAGCTTCTGTCAGGCATTAAAACTCACAACCTGCTCTAAAACCAGTGGTGCGTTGTGCAATTCGACTGTCATCAATAAATGAAAGTCAGCATCACACAATCTGGCTCTAACTGGCATCAGAATCTGAGCCAGGCGCCTTGAAAATGAATTGAAGAGAAGAATCAAGAAAATTATTAGCTTTGGACCCCAGGCGGAGATAAACCCTACCATCATAGTGGATCACAGCTTAACTAGCACAAAGCACAGCTGTTGGGGTCTTAACGAGTTTGCAATCCATTCTGTTAGCTCCAAGACCTGATTTACAAAGTTAGAACTGCATGCTTCTTTTCAGGTGGATAATAAGGATGGTTATTTATTTATTCAGTTGTTTTATTTATTTATATCCTGCCTTTCATTATTTTTATATACAACTTGAGGCGGCGAAAACCCAAAACATTCTTTCCTCTTCCTATTTTCCCCACAGCAGCAACCTCATGAGGTGGGTTTGGCTGAGAGAGATTGGCCCAAAGTCACCCAGCTGGCTTTCATGCCTAACATGAGACTAGAACTCACTGTCTCCTGGTGATTGTCTCAAAGTCACCCAGCTGGTTTTTCAGAAATAAAATGCATCCTGTTCCACTGGTTAATTATCCTCACTGTTAGGAAGTTTCTGCTTAATTCCAGTTTGCTTCTCTCTTTGATTAGTTTCCCTCAGTTGCTTCTTTGAAGAAGAACTTTATTGTCGTTGTAAAAGTACAACGAAACTGTGGATGCACCCCAGCAACTGTTTGCAATATAATAAAACCAAAGCACTTAAAAATGAAGTTTAGAAAAATAGAGTCTCCATTTCCAATTTGTGAGTACAATATGTATGAATATGCACAAAATATACATCCAACACTGACTGTAATGCTTAGCCGAGGATAATACACAAGAGATGGATTGTATTGTAATATGTTATTATCCATCTGAATGGGGTAATTGAGATTTCACATCTTTTCACATCTTAATAAGGTAGTGACTTTGTGTTTATTTGCAGTTTGGATGGCCCAGGGAAAGCCTTCAGGTGCTTCGGAGAATAATTTGGCTCCCTCTTTTTGTGGCTATTTTTGTTCAAATATTGCTATTTTTAATATTTTTTAATATTGCTATGTTCAAATATTGGAACACTGCTATAGTATCACCTCATTCTTCTTTTCTCTATACTAGCCAGTCTAGACTTTTCGGGGAAGGCTGACATCAATCTTGCACGTCTGAAAGTACAAATCTCCCACCATCTCTTTTGCAGCCTGAGAGCTTAAAGAAGATTCTTCAGGATTCTCTTTCTCTGCCCATTACGCAGCAGCTGTGAGTAGAGAAGTCTTCTTATCTAACCCTTCCCTAAGCAGGATCTATTTCCGTATGCCCCCAAGAGTCGTTCCAGCCTACCTGTTCATATCTGAATGGAAAGTAGCTAGGTTTCAGATTGGAATAAATCTGAATTTGTGGGGTCCTTGGTGCTCTCTGAGCTTGGTGGATTTCTCACAGCAGGAGGAGGAAGAGGAGGAGGAGGAGGAATTGAAGGCAAGACAACTGTGGGGTTCTTGGTGTTTTCTGAGTTCAGTGGTTTTCTTGCACATGTTTCATTACCGAACTAAACTAATGATGTAATATCACCAGTGCACATCAGAACTTTATAATTCTACTTTATTGTAAAGCTACACTCTTGCAAATCTGAAAGTACAGAACTCCAGCTGGTCTTTTTTACAGTCTGAGTAGTTAAGAAAGATGTTTTGTGACTTTTTTTTTTCTTTGACCATTGTGCAGCAATGGGCTATGCCATCTCTTAACAAACTGTTCCCCAGGCAGTATCTCTTCCCCTCTGCTTCCTCCCCTCTTGCCAAGGTCATTTTCACATACAGTTGCATACATGCACCCCTTCTTTTTAAGTTCCTATTTTGCTTTTTTAAAAAAAAAATGGCATTCATTTCCATCGGTTAGAAACTTGCTGAAGCTAAGCCAGAGTACATGTAAATATTTAACTGGATCTTAACAAGGGATGGGTGGCAATTATGGCAATGATGATGATTTTCACAGCACAGGATGGCGTGAGAATTAAAAATGGATTGAGGCCTCCTTGGAGGTTGAAGCTGGAAACTCATCAGTCAAGGATAGTTTTATTTGGGTTTTTCCATGGTGCGGGGAGTGTGTGTGAACGTAGTGGTCCCTTCCAAATCTAGAGGTCTATGAATCACAATTGGCAAGACTCCAGAGGACACTTAGAACTTTGGCATCAACTTCACCGAGAAAGGATTTGGTTCATAAAAAGCTCTAATCAGTGTTAGGTAAGTATGGAACTTGTTCACTGCTGTAAGAGAGAGAGAAACAGAGTGGGGGGAAGGAGGGAGAGAGAGGGAAGGAAAGAAGAAGGGAGGGAGAGAAAGAAAGAGAGGGGAAGCAGAAAGGCATGAAAGAAAGAGGGGAAGAGAGAAAGTGGAGAGAAAGAGAGAGAGAAAGAGAGGGAAGGAGAAGGGAGTGAAAGAGAGACTGAAAGAGGAAGAAAAAAGAGAGATTGAGGAAGGGAGAGAATAAAAAAGGAGAGAAAGAAAGAAAAGAGAAAAGGGATGATGAAGGAAATGAGAGAGGGAGAAAGAAAGAACAAGAGAATGAGAAAGAGAAAGAGAGAGGAATGGAAGGAAGGAAGGCAGGAAGAAAGGAAGGAAGGAAGGAAGGAAGGAAGGAAGGAGAGAGAGAGAGAACCAGAGAAATGATCCATATATTGATAGGATGTTCTAATAAGGATCATCCTTGAAAAAGAACCTTGGCTTTTCTGGGGAAATGTTTACGGGTGCCATCTTTTCTTGAGCTACTAGAAATAGTAAACTCCAACCACCATCCCCAAGAACAATTTCTATTTCCTACTTTCCTCTGCCCCTCTTCTTAAAATTTTCAACCTCTCTGCCAGAGATTGAAGGAAAAATACAATTCAGATGCAGAAGCGGAACTGGCAAAAGGGAATATTTGTAGCTCAGAGTGGAACTGTGGGGTCCTTGTGGGGAACTGTGCTCTCTGAGCTTCATGGTTTTCTGGCAGACATTTCATGACTCAACTAGGGAATATCATCAGTGCTAAAAGGGAGTGGGCCAGACAAGGAATGGAAATTGATCCAGGAGAGATTCAACCTGGAAATAAGGAGAAATTTTCTGACAGTGAGAACAATCAAGCAATGGAACAGAAGTTGCCCTCGGAAGTTGTGGGAGCTTCATCACTTGAGGCCTTCAAGAAGAGATTGGACTGCCATTTGTCAGAAATGGTGTAGGGTGTCCCACTTGGGTGGGGGGTTGGACTAGATGACCTATAAGGTCCCTTTCAACTCTGATTATCTGTTACCTATCTGTTATCTGGAATGGGTTTTGTAGAGAGGAGGAGGAGGAGGAGGACTGGGAGGTCTTTAGTGCTCCCTGAGCTTGGTGTTTCTCTTGTAGATGTTTCATGATCAAACTAGGTAACATCATCAGTGCACAGAAGACGAACTCCACGCATAGAAGGAACATCTGTCTGGTTACCCATCAGGGCACTTTATCTATGTTCAATGAAGCTTGCTTCCCCTCACCCCAAAAAGAGACAAAAACAATGACGTGTCATTTAAGAATTCAGAGGCCATTTTACCCAGCCTGTGTATCCCAAGCCCCATCTTTACCCCAAGCTGCCAGACCCAAAATTTATTCCATCCTGTCAGTGTGAATGTAGCAGAGCAGAAATACACTCTGATAAAGTCAGAGATGGGATGCACTCATGTTTTGTATGAGGTCACTTCCTCCCTTGCCCTCCTGCACATCACACTCTCATGGCAGGACACATCAGTATTAGACTCGGAATGAAAAGTAAAAATTAAACTCAGTGGCTGCACTTGTTGAAGGAAAGCAATTCACAACAGAGCTTGGAATTTATCTGATGCGGTATAGTTAGCGTCTGCTGCTTGAGCAGGGGTTGGACTAGAAGCCCTCCAAGTTACCTTCTGACTCTTGTATTGTATGTTCTATATGAGGACTTGATTCACTGCTGAGTTAATGGCCCATTTCCCATAATGTTGTGAGTCATAAATTGTCAAATCTTTATTTCAGCACTTGATGTACAAATGCAGTCCATGTGTTTCCTGTGTGTCAGTCTGAGATCTAAAAACTTCATAATTCTTGGGAGTGGGAATTAAAATAAAAAGACGCAGATATTCTAAAGTAGGGTTTCTTAAGCTTAGCAGCTATAAAATGCCTGGACTTCAATTCCCAGAATTCCTCAGTCATCATGGCTGGCTGGGGAATTCTGGGAGTTGAAGTCCAATCCTCTTAAAGAATGCTATTTGGGGAATTCTGGGAGTTGACACCCATCCTTTTTGAAGCAAGCCAGTTGGGGAGTTCTGGGAGTTAAAGTCCACTCAACTTAAAGCATGTTGGCTGAGGAATTCTGGGAGTTGGAGTCCACCCTGCTTAAAGCAACTTTCTTAAAGGCTGGGAAATTCTGGAGTTGAAGTCCTTCCACCTTAAATAAAGCGTGCTGGCTGGGGAATTCTGGGAATTGAAGTCCATTCATCCTGAAGCATGTTGGCTGGTCAATTCTGGGAGTTGAAGCCCACCCTCCTAAAAATTCCTAGATTGAAAAAAATACTGCATTAGGGTACCGAGAAGATAGCTCTTAATGTCCTCTCTTAGATGCATCTTCTCTACGGCTGCCTTGTCTTCCAACAAAGCACCTTTGTGTATTGTTTCCGTTAAGCTCCATCACATCCTGAACATGGAGTGCCAATCAGATAATTGACACGTTCTTGTTGTCAATTGTGGCTTCTTTCACAGCGGTATGCAAGGTGAGTGCAGATGACATGTTCCTTATTAGGTGGCAATTGTTGGTAATCTTGTCGATATCATTGTTAACACGGGCGGCAAATTAGTTCATACCACCTTTCTATCATTGAGCATGGCTCCACGTCACAAAGCCAGGCTCCTGTGGATTAAATGTGAGTGTTCCTCTCCTTCTGCCCCACCCCCTTCTTCTCTTGCAGTCTCTGGGTTTGATATGTTCCGACACTTGCAGGAAGGAGAGCCAGAAAGAAGCACCGATGGTGTGGGATGGGTTGGTTTGCTCAGAAGGACACCTTTGTTGCACTTTGGTTATGAAGAAGGAGAAGATAGACAAGGAGGAGTGGAAGATATTAGAGGAGGAGCAGGAGGAAGAGGCTTCCTGCTTGAGCAGGAGGTTGGACTAGATGACCTTCAAGTCCCTTCCAACTGTTATTCTGAGATGGAGAAAGAGATGGAGGAGACAGACAAAGGGGAGAAGGAGGACAAGAAGGGGAAGATAGATAAGGAGGAAAAAAAGAACATAGAAAAGGAGGAGGAAAGCAGGGAGTTTAATTTCCAACTTTTTTCAAAACAATTAAGTAAGGTACAGTCCCAAATATTGTTTTTGAAGAGGAAACTGGACTTTCTTTGTTTCTCTTGGACGACGTTTCACTTCTCATTCAAGGAGATTCATCAGTTCAGTCAAGGTTGAATCAGTCAGAACTGGAAGAAGCTTTTTGGATGAGAAGCAAAACATCTTCCAAGAAAAACAAAAAAAGTCCAGTTTCCTCTTGAAAAAAGCCCCTTTAGGGCAAATGTGATCTCAATGGCTGAGAACCTCCATAGATACTTAGTAAGATACAGGTCATTCTCGACTTACAACTGCAATTGGGACTACAATTTGCATTGCTAAGCAAGACAGTTGAGAAGTTAGTTGCACCTAATTTTATAACCTTTTTTGCCATGGTTGTTAAGTGAGTCACTGCAGTTGTTGAGTGAATCATGTGCTTCCCCCATTGAGTCTACCACCCAGCTGGGAAGTGCCAATGACAATCACAAAACTCTGGGATGCTGCAACCATCATAAGTACATGCCAGTTGCCAAGTGTCCTAATTTTGATCACGTGACCGCAGGGATGCTGCAATGATAATAAGTGTGAAAAATGGTCATAAGTCACTTTGTTCAGTGAACAGTCACCAGGCGAATGGTTGTAAGATGAGGACTACCTGCATTCAAAATCACTTGTGTCCAGCTAGAAATTATTCTGTGGCTCTCTAATGATCGAGTGGTCGAGTGATCCCTTTTGACAGAAGGAAAAAGAAGGTGGAAAGTCTCTTATTAGTATGGCAAGGTAGGTGTGGTGACCCAGGGTGGGATACAAAACAAACACAGTCATAGAAAACAGGTGAAGCCCCTTTTATTTCTTCACTTTGCTTCCAAGCTCCGAATATTCTTGACGGAAGACAAAAAACTCCCACACAAACAGCTACAAGAAAAAGGAAAAAAGCAACACAAATCAGGCAAGATAAGTGCTGTAGGACATCCACAGATAACACACACTGGGAAGGACGCCAAACTCAGAGAGGAACAATAAACTAGAGATATTTCCACACTTTGTTTCCAGCACTGGCCCGTTTGCAGATCCGTCCTCTTATTCAGTTGTCATAGCTGTAGCCCATGAAGAGGATCAAGGCCCTCTCTTCCCAAGGAGACCCCGTCTCTCCCTTATTCTCTCTTCCCTGCGTGCCTTAGGATGGAGAGGGGATGGGCCTGGGTCCTCCTCTGACTGCTCAGGAGGCCTCTGCCCTTCCCCAGCCTCCTCCACAACCTCTGGATCCACACTTCCACTTCTTGTGGGCTGTTCCTCCTCTCCCTCAGAGTCAGCCTCCACCAGGGGCATGACAGCAGGTGAGGATATGAATTACATCCTTTGGTAAATGAAATTAAAAGAAAATTGGGTGGTGATTTTTTTGTTTTGTTTTTGTCTTTCTTGTTGCCATTGAAACCAGACAATCCATTAGAGATGCTTGCACACAGCAAATTGATTGCCTGGTGGTCGTTGCTCCTAAGATGCAACTCCTAAGATGATCCAGGCAGGCAAAATTTTACTCCCTTCTGCTCATAGAGGACTGTGCACAGACTAAAAAAATAAGAGATGTTTCCAGACAAACTACCAAGGGAAGAGATCTTGGAAAATGTTTCTCGGTTGTTGTTTTTTTAAGGTTTAGATCATATATTGAGAGGGAAAGTAGCTTCTCTTGGTACAGGCAGTCTTTGACTTAGGCCCAGTTGCTGAGCATTTGCTCAAAGTTATGATGGATGTCTAAATGATACTGACAACCCAGAAGAAAGGGAGGGAGGGAGGAAGGAAACAAAGAAAGAAAGAAAGAAAGAAAGAAAGAAAGAAAGAAAGAAAGAAAGAAAGAAAGAAAGAAAGAAAGAAAAGAGGAGGGAGGGAAGACCAGAAGGAGAGAGAGACAGGGAGCAAAGAAGAGAGGAAGCAAGAAAGCCAGGGAGGGACAGAGGGAGCAAGGGAGGGAGGGAGGAATGAAGGAAAGAAGGAAGGAATAAAGAGAGGGAAGGACAGAGGGAGGGGGAGGAAGGGAGGAAGGAAGGGAGAGATGGAGGGAGGAAAGAAAGAAGGAAGGAAGGAAAAGAGGCACAGAGGGACAGAAGGAGGGAGAGATAGGGAGCAAAGAAGAGAGGAAGGAGGGAAGTCAGGGAAGGAGGGACAGAGGGAGGGAGGAAGGAAAGAAGGAAGGAATGCAGAGAGGAAAGGAGGGAGGGAAAGGAAGGAAGTAATCTTCCTGAAATTATTATATACAGGATACTTTTATAAATCACCGTTTATAAGTTAGAAGCCTGAGCTCTTAATGGAAGTCTTATACATATAATCACCTTAATGATGGCTGTTGATTCAAAATACTTCAGATGATGCAGATAACAAGGGCAGTTCCTGTCATTTCCAATTGAGGCCTTTCTTTTGCTTCCTAAAATTGCACTCTCGTCTTCCATGGCCCCAATATAAAGCCCTTGAGCACCTCTTTGCTTCTCTTGAGTTTAATGACATAAAAGGCCACTTCTCTCCATTTTCAGAGATTCGAGCTAGGTCAAAAACCCAGCGCAGTCCTAGGCCACATTAACCGAGGGACAGAATCAAGATCATGTGAAAGGTTAGTACAACTTTATAATGCCTTAGTAAGACCACAATCGGAATATTTGCATCTGGTTTTGGTTGCCATGTTATAAAAAAGTTGTCAAGACTTTGGAAAAAATGCAGAGAAGAGCAACAAAGAGGATTAGGATACTGGAGGCTAAAACATATAAAGAAGGGTTGTAGGAATTGGGTATATCTAGGTTAATGGAAAAAAACGAAGGGAGACATGATAGTAGTCTTCCAATATTTGAGGGATTGTTTGTAAGCAAATTTTATGTGACAAACTCAGATAGCCGATTGCGGAAAGGTAGATCTTTGAGTGAATCTGTGATTCTGTGAGCACTCAATCTGCCTGCCTGCTATGCCTGATTTTGGGTAAAAGTTGCTCTTTTTTTATAAAAAATTCCAACACTTACATACATGGTGTGTTGTGAGTTATTTTTGTGAATTTGCTTGCAAGCAAATTTTACGTGACAGATTGAGCTAGCCGGTGGCAGATAGATAGATTTCTGAATGAATCTGTGCTTCTGTGAACAAGTCAATCTGCCTGCCTGCTGTGCCTGATTTTGGGTAAAAGTTGCTCTTTTTTAGTAAAAAAAATCAATATTTACATAAATATTTATAATATTTACATACAAGCCATGCCCAGCTAGTCACATGAACACCAGTCAGTCACATGACCACCAAGCCACACCCACAAATTAGGCCACACCCATATAACTGGTTGTTAAGAAATTTGAATCCCACCCCCAGGTTGCCCCAGAGAAGAGGGAGTCAAGCTATTCTCCAAAGCACCTGAAGGCAGGACTAGAAGCAACAGATGGAAATTTATCAAGGAGAGAAGCAAGAATTTAAGGAGAAATTAATCTGTGGAACACAACTTGTCTCCAGAAGTTGTGAATGCTCCAACACTGGAAGTTTTAAAGAAGAAATTGGACAGCCATTTGTCTGAAGTAGTATAGGGTGTCCTGCTTGAACAGGGGGTTGGACTAGAAGACCTCCAAGGTCCCTTCTAATTCTGTTATTCTACTCTGTCACCAAACTGAGCTAAATGGAGAAAAGCATGGTTTTACACTTAAGCAGGGAAAACCAAAGGCACAGGTGCAGCATAGATGGTACCTGGCTCAATAGTATCAACTGTGAGAGGGATCTTGAAGTCCTAGTGTACAATCACTTAAATAGGAGCCAGCAGTGTGCTGCAGCTGCCAGAAAAGCTAATACAATCCCTGGCTGTATAAACAGAGGCACAGAATCAAGATGGTGTGGAGTATTAGTATCACTTTATACAACCTTAGGAAGACCACATCTGGAATTCTGCACCCAATTTTGGTCACCACATTAGAAAAAAAAAAGTTGAGAGTCTAGAAAGAGTGCAGAGAAGAGCAACTAAAGTGATTAGGGAACTGGAGGTTAACATGTTTGAAGAACAGTGCCTGAAATTGAATATGTCTAGTTTGATGAAAAGAAGGATTAGGGGGACACACGATAGCAGTCTTCTAATATCTCAGGGGCTGCCCCAAAGAAGAGGGAGTCAAGCTATTCTCCAAAGCATTAGATGGCAGGATAAGAAGCAATGGGTGGAAACTAACCAAGGAAAGAAGCAACCGAGAAGTAAGGAAAAATTTCCTAACAATGAGAACAATTAACCAGCTTAGTGGCTTCCCTCCAGAGGTTATGAGTGCTCTGTCACAAGAGGCTTTTAAGAATAGTTTGGGCATCTATTTGTCTGAAATGGTATAAGGTTTCCTGCCTGACCAGTGGGTTGGGCTAGAAGACCTCAAGGTTCCTTCCAACTCTGTTCTTCTGTCACCAAACTGAGTTAGGCAACACAGCCATCTCAGATGAACCCTTGGCCACTTGGTAGCTAGACAAATGCAAGCATGACGTAATTTGCCACTGATCGTTGCTAATTTTTATTTATTTTTTTGCAAGAAAATGGGGATTCTTTTCCATCAGTTGAAATCAATTGACTTTGATGTAACTTCAACAGGTGTTTATACAGTACAGTCAGAGGAAGTAGAGATGGTTCCTTTGTATTATCTTTTCCTGCCCGTTATGCAACTGCCCCGCTTACACACTTCCATTACGGGAAGCCACTATATATAAAGAGGGAGTAACCCCCACCCCCACCCCATCACATTGATACCATTACCTAACTGGGTCACGAAACGTCTGCAGGAAAACCATCCAGATCAGCGAGCACCAGATTCGACCCTGAGCTACAAATCCTCCCTTCTATTTCTATGTAAATAGGACCGCCTGAATCTGAAATTTTGGCAAGCTGATCATAACCGAATCGAAACGAGTGCGATTTCCCAATGTTCGAAGAAGGAAAGAGCTCAGCTTTACTCTTTTCAAGAAAAGATCATAAAATGTACAGTATATATAAATAAATAAATAGATAGCCTGATCAAAGTTTAAGAAAACCATTCTTGGCACCTCATCACAAAACCAGAAAGAACAACAATCTTTTCCTTCTGATGTTTGATTCTATTGATTTTATGGACATTTCAAAAATAAATAGAGAGAAAGCTGCATTTTCCCCCCATCAGCTCTGAGCTTGCAATCAAGAAAATGAGAGAGTTGGCTGTTGTTACTATAGTAATCTACACAACAGGCATAAAAGAAAATAGAAAAACCTTGCATTGCTGTCCCCGACACAAAATCAAATACAATTTTATATAATTTGAACCACTCAAATTCTTTTGTTCCTCAGGGCTGTGTAACTCAAGGCTTTTCTTGGGAAAATAAGTGGGTTTTCTTTCCACTGGTTTTTTTCTTTACTGCCCTGGTTGTTTTTTCTTTTCTTTTTCTTCAAAAAATACATAATGGGGCAGAGATACAGGCTGTCTTCGCCTTACGACTGAGCCCAGAATTTTTGTTGCTAAGTGAAATGTTGCTAAGTGAATTTTGCCCTGTTTTTAAAACCTTTCGTGCCACAGCTATTAAGTGAATTTCTGCAATTCTTAAGTTGCTCAATGAATCTGGCAAAGTCCTCATTGACTTTGCTTGAAATAATGCCGCAAAAGGAGATACATAACATGACCTCGGGACATTGCCACCGTCAGAAATAAGAGTCAGTTGCCAAGCACCTGAGTTTTGATCACGTGACCCTGGGTGTGCTGTAATGGTCATAAGTGCGAAAAATTGTCAAAAGTCACCTTTTTTCAGTGCCATTGTCACTTCGAGCAGTCACTAATGAACTATTATAAATTAAGGATTACCTGTATTAAAATTAGAAATATAAGAGTTTTTTAAAAAAAACTATAGGTGGTTCTCAATTTGCAACCATTTGTTTAGTGACCAAAGTTAAAACAGCACTGAAAAAGTGCTATTATTGTTGCTGTTGTTGCTGCTGCTGCTGTTTTTGTTAATCTTTGGTGAGATTTACAGCCTTTGGGACTGGTTGGTAGATCAACACTGGAGTGCTAACCAAGGACCTAGGAACTATTCAGGTAGCATCGGAGGATATAAGCTGTTCCAAGTTGGGTAGGTTTTTGTAGAATCAGGGTATTCAAGTCTGATAAATTACCAGAACTTCCAAATAACAAGGTAGTTCTTTAGGTATTGCTCCAAGGGCTCCAATCACAATTGGGATAACACATGATTTCTTTTTCCAAAGTTGCTCAACCTCAATTTGTAAGTCCAATTTGTAAATCACTTTGTGATTTTTTCTTGCTGAATGTCTTCAATTCGTGCATCACCAGGTATTGCAATGTCTATGGACCAAAACATTTTTCTTTTCAACTATTGTTATTTCAGGTGTGTTGTGGGCCAAGTGCCTGGCAGTCTGAATTCTGAGGTCCCACAAGATTTTGACTTTTTCATTCTCCAGAACCTTCTCAACCTGATGTTCCCAGTAGCTGTTACTACCGTATACTCAAATCCAAACGTCTGGTACAAAAAGTTGTTTTTTTTTTATTATTATCATCATCATCATCATCATCATCATCATCATCATCATCATCATCATTATACACAAAAATGACAGTGTACACAGCAAACGAGATAACCATGCTGGGTATCGTATCACAAATCACTCGTCGAACACTTCCCAAGCATTTAGGACTGCGTGATGTATCGGCGGATTATGCGAGCAGATCCCAGTAAGGTGGCCTTCTGCAGCTGATCAATGGTGATCTTTCAGCGCCAATTGTTTTCAAGTGTTTGCCTCGGTCTTTAGGCACAGCACCCAGTGTGCCCAGTACCACTGGAACTACCTGCACTGGTTTATGCAAAAGTCTCTGCAGTTCGATTCTCAAGTCCTGATATTTGGTGATTTAAGTTGTTGCTCATCAATTCTGCTGTCACCAGGTACGGCTATTATTATTATTATTATTATTATTATTATTATTATTATTATTATTATTATTATCATCATCATCATCATCATCATCATCATCATCATCATCATCACACTTACAACCATTATACAGTATCTCCATGGTCAGGTGATCAAAATTTGAGTGCTTGCTATAATTGGCATGCATTTATGACAATTGCAGTGTCCCAGGGCAACTGATCATCATTTGCAACCAGTTTCCGACAAGCAAAGCTGAAGGGGAAAGCTGGATCCATTTAATGAGTGCATGATTCACTTAACAACCACAGTGATTTGCTTAAGAACCATGGGAAAAAAAGTCATAAGATGAGACACAACTGCCAATTGCCTGGCTTAGCAACTGCCAATTTTGGCCTCTATTGTCATTGTAAGTTGAACATTATCTGTATTCTCAAGACTGGGCTAACATGAAAGGAAAGCAAGGACAAACTGTAGTTAGGAAATTAGAGGGGTTGGGGAGAAAGAAAGGCAAACCAAATTGCTAAGATTGTTGAAGCTAAGAGCTTATAATGTACTGTACTCTCTTCTCCATCCAGGAGAGAAAATAAGAACGAACTCCCTGATCATTGCAGCAGATTGGAGTCAGAAGAAGAAAGAAGAACTGAGAGGATAAGGAAGTGAATGCAACCCACAAGGAGTCTTCAAACTTGGTAATTTAAGACTGGGGGAGTTCAACTCTCAGAATTCCCCAGCATGGTTACTGGGATTATGACATCCATTGTTGGAAGATTAAAGGAGAAGGCCTGTGCTGTCCCAGACTGTCTAAGAGAATTGGATAGTTACTTAGGAATTATGAGCGGTCCCCTTTAGGGAATGCATCTTGGTAAATGTAGTTAAAGGTATCCTGGGAAATGCAGTCCATATCAAGTAACCACATCTGTAATCCTGATTGGTCACTAAATTGACCCTCAAGGGGTTGGGGGAGTTTTCCTCATTCTTGTCTGAACTTATGAATTGATGACAGCTTCTTTCTATTGCTACTAGATGGGTTAGGAGATAACCATGTTTTACTACAAGGCAGATATACAAAGGGATTGGTCATTAAAGAAGAACTTTATCACAAATGTGAGTTATGAGGATACCTGATGAACAAATAAATGTACTTTATGGATAACTTGTTGAGTTATCTATCTACATCTGTACAGTTTATAAATCCACCTCTGTGCAGAAAGCAGAAAAAGGCCCTCGAGGAGTATCAACATAAGAGTCAACCTATTTAATCCATCAAAGGGGGAAAAACCCACCTCACTTAATTCTTTAATACAGGGAAAGGTGGATGGATGGACGGAAGGAAGGAGAGGGAGGAGATGGAGAAGGAGCCAAGGGAGGAGGAGGAGAGCAGAAGGAGAAAGAGGAGAAGAAAGAAGAGGAGGAGGAGAAAGAGGAAAAAGAGGAAGAGGAGGAAAAGGAGGAGGAAAAAGAGGAAGAAGAAGAAGAAGAAGAAGAAGAAGAAGAAGAAGAAGAAGAAGAAGAAGAAGAAGAAGAAGAAGAAGAAGAAGAAGAAGAAGAAGAAGAAGAAGAAGAAGAAGAAGAAGAAGTACTGCTGCTGATGGAACTCCTATAGTAGGGCAGTTCACTATTTTTAAAGCTGCCAAATTCTTTTATGCTAAACTCAATCTAACTTTGTGCGTTTCAAAGTTGGCTTCTTTAAGATGGATGGACCTCAACTCCCAGAATTCCCCAGCCAGCCTCATTGCTTTAATTAACAACACCCCAGATTTTAATGAGGTTTGCCCCATGATTGGTTTTCATGTTAAAAGCAGTCCTAGACTTATGACCACAATTGGCTGCTGAATCTCCTTTGCTAAGCAAGGCCATTGTTGAGTGAGCCCTTCCTGATTTGATGAGCTTTTTAAACTGCCGTTATTAAGTCACTGTGGTTCTTAAGTGAATCAGTGGTTGTTAAGTGAATCTGGCTTCTTCCATCAAATTTGCTTATTGGAAGCTGCCTGGGAAGGTGCCAAACAACCATCACATGACCCCAGGATGCTGCAACCATCATAAATATAAGACAATTGCCAAGTATCTGAATTTTGTTCACGAGATCAGGGAGATGCTGCAACGCTCATAAGCGTGAGGAGCAATTGTTTAGTCCCTTTTCCCCCCCAGTGCGGTTGTAACTATGAATGGTCCCTGAATGAATGGTTCTAAGTCAAGGACTGCCTGTGTTTTGTTTTTGCTATCCCAACTTGTTAAATCTTTTTTTTATTGTTTTTTTATACATATCATATCAACATATCATTCCATTTCAATCGTACATCAACTTCGGTACATATTTCAATTATTTAAACATTATAAATGATATTCTTCTTATCAAATCTAACAATATATCAATGTTCCCATATATATTCCCATATACAGTACATAATAATATCACACATTATAACTTTGCTTAAATTTCTCTAATTGCTCTATAAATACATCAAATCTTTTTTAGGTTGTTCTATTCTCTATAGAACAGAGATATTGTAATATCCATGTAATTATCCATGTAATATTATCCATGTAATATTCTGTTTCTTATTTTTCTTTAATTTTTAATGTCAACCTATTCATTTCTGTACATTCAAATTTGTTCCCCTTATTTTTCCCTCTATCAGTATTTTATCACTCTTCCAATTTTGGACAAACACAATCCTAGCCGCAGTTAAGACGTGTATAATTAAATAAATCTTTCTTTACTATAATCTTCTGGTACCATTCTTAATAGGAATATTTTAGGTTTCAAATCTATATGTTTCATCATTTTTTCCTCTCACTGAATGAATGGTTCTAAGTCAAGGACTGCCTGCGTTTCGTTTTTGCTGTTATTGTTTCTTGCAGACGTTTCATGACCCAACTTGGGAACATCATCAAGGCTACCATGAATTAAAATCATCAGTTTCTTGTTATTGTTTAAAATTAGAACAAAGGTTCGGAGAAGACCAGAGTGGGGAAAATGCGACAGAGTCTTTTACTTATCCCCCACCACCACCAAAAAAACCCCCACATATAAATGAAAAGCCTCCAACCGGTGGACAATTCTCTGCAACTAATCAATGCTTTTTTAGCAAAATGCAGACATCTGTGCTATTTTTAAACTGTACCCAGATATAGCTGTTGTGAGTTTTCTTTCGCTCTGCTTTGGCATATGGAGGCAACCAATGGAGATGGACTTGCTGAAATGCGGCAGAATTGGCTGTGTGTGGTTTTGAAAGAAAGAAAGGAAGGAAGGAAGAAAGAAAGAAAGAAAGAAAGAAAGAAAGAAAGAAAGAAAGAAAGAAAGAAAGAAAGAAAGAAAGAAAGAAACCGAGGTCCATGGCTCTCTGGTTTTGCTTTTTAAAATGATAAATATTGTGGCTTTGGGGCATCCGTTTGAGGATTTGAAGGCTTTGGTTGAGGTGCCCCAAAATGTAGCTTGAAAATTTATCTCACTAATCTCTGGGTTGGGTCCAAAATAGGTGTGGTTGAAGTAGCCTGTTCTGGTTTCTCCAAAGGTCATTCAGGCTTGAGCATCATGAGTGAAAGAAACTGGTGACTTTAATTCATGGCGGCCCTGATGATGTTCCCTAGTCGGGTCATGAAACGTCTGCAAGAAAACAACCAAATTCAGAAAGCATCAAGGGCCTCACAATATCCTCCTCTTCTCCTTTTCCTTCTCCTCGTTCTTCCTTCTCTTTTTTTCCTCTTCCTCTTCCTATTCCTCTTCCTACTCCTTTTTCTCTCCTCTTCTCCTTCATCTTCCTCCTCCTCCTCCTCCTCCTCCTCTTCTCTCTTTTCTTCTTCTATCTTCATCTCTTCTTTTTGCTTCTCCCCTCCTCTCTTCTTCAACTTCTTGCCTCCTCCTATTCGCTTCTCTTTTTTCTTCTTCTTCTCTTCCTCTTCTATCCTTTTTTCTTGCCACCGTCCTTCTTTTCTTCTTCTTCTACATCTTCTTTCTCCTGCTCCTTCTCCTCCTCTCCCCGACCCTCCTCCCTCTCTTCTTCTTCTTCTTCTTCTTCTTCTCTTTCTTTTTCCCTCCTTCTTCCTCCTCCTCTCCTCCTCCTCCCCTCCTTCTTCTCTCATATTCTCCTCCTCTTCCTCCCCCTCTTCCTCCTCACTCCTCTTCTTCTTCTTCTTCTCTTCTCTTCCTTCTTCTTCTCTTCTCTTCCTTCTTCTTCTTCTTCTTCTTCTTCTTCTTCAATATCCTTCCTCCTCCTCCTCCTTTCCCTTCTGTTTTTTTCTTCTTCCTCCACTTTCCTCCTTTCCTTTCCTTTTCCCTCCTCCTCTCCTCCTCTTCTTCTTCATCTTCTTCATCTTCTTCTTGCTCCTCCTCCTCTCCTCCTCTTCCTTCCTTTCTTCTCTCTCTTCCCTCTTCCTCCCCTCCTTTTTTTCTTTCTTCTTCCTCCTCTTCCTCCTCCTCCTCTTCTTTTCATTTCTCTCCTCCTCCTCCTCCTCCTTTCTTCTTCTCCTCTTCCTCCTCCTCCTCCTCCTCCTTCCTTTTCTCTTCCTCTTCCCATTCTTTCCTTCCTCCTTCCTTCCTCCTCCTCCTCCTTCTTCCTTCTTCTTTTTTCTTCTTCCTTCTCTCCTCTTCCTACTCCTTTTTCTTCCCTTCTTCTTCTTCTAACATCTTCTCCTCTCCTCCTCCTCTTCTTCTTTTCTTCTTCTTCTTCTTTCCTCCTCCTCCTTCCTCCTCCTTCTTCCTTTTTTTCTTCTTCCTCTTCTTCCGCTTCGACTTTTTCTTCCTCCTCCTCTCTTCTTCTCTTCTTCTTCTTCTTCTTCTTCTTCTTAATTCTTCTTCTTCTTCTCTTGCTTCCCTCTTCCTCTCTTCTTCGCTTCTTTTTTCTTCTTCCTCTTATTTTTTCCTCCTCCTCCTCCCTCCTCTCCTCCTCCTCCTCCTCCTCCTCTTCTTTCTTCTTCTTCTTCTTCTTCTTCTTCTTCTCCTCCTCCTCCTCCTTCCCCTTTTTCCTCTTCCTCTTCCCATTCTTCCTCCTGCTCCTTTGCTCCTCCTCCTGCTCCTCATCACCTCCTCCTCCCTCCTTCCCTCCTCCTCCTTCCCTCCTCCTCCTCACTCCTTCTCCTCCTCCTCCTCCTCCTCCTCCTGTCCACAAGCCCCACTCCCTCTGGCACTGATAATATTCATGAAACATCTGCCAGAAAACAATCAAGTTCAGAGAGCATCAAGGACTCCCACAGTTTTTCATTTGTATCACTTTCATCAATTGTGTAAAATACAATAAAATGAACAGAAGTCTGGGAGAATATCAGTAACTCAGGGTAGAACTGTGGGGAATCAAAATTCAAATGCTTGGCAATTGATTCATACTTACAACATTTGCAGTGTCCAGGGGGCGTGTGATTCCCTTTGGTGACCTTCTGAGAATCAGTCAATTGGAAGAGCCCAATATGCTTAACAACCACATAGGGGCAGCTGACCAGCATAAAGGCCTCCTGAGGGGTTCCTTTGATTTGGATTCTCCACCCTTGAGGAGCGGGTTGGACTAGATGACCCCAAGGATCCCTTCCAATTCAAGGATTCTATGCTGTTTTGCTGGGCCTCCCTAGAATTCAGCAAAACTCAAGGTGATGCTCTGAACAAATTTCATTGGAATGTGAAGCACAGCTGAGATTTCTGCTGAAATTTAGAATCAATTCTTGTTTTAGAAGTGGTTGGGGTGGGGTTTTTCTGTATTATTATTCTATCTTGTACACTACAACTATTTAAGGCATGGGATGTAAATCATCGCTTGCTGAGAATTAAGTACATAACAAACATTGATCAGGAACACATAAGCACACACACAGAAACAGAGAGAGCAGTAGGTTTGAAACATTTATTAGAATCATTATTTAGAAGAAGAAAAAGATACAGAAGGAAATTTTTTAAGGCATCAGAGCTTCGGCATGGCAGCTCAGGGGAATAACAATGCTTCTTTTATTTATGCATTTCGATAACCAGAGAACTGTTTGCAGCTCATCTTTAATCACATAATGTGACTCTAAAATGGCTGACCACTGAAAATTTAAGGACAATCGGAGGAGGAGGAGGAAGGGAAAGGAGGAGGAGGTAGTATGTGAAGACTGCTATCCTGTCACCCCTAGTCCTTCTTTTCATTAAACTAGACATATCCAATTCCTGCAACCATTCTTCTTATATTTTAGCCTCCAGTCCCCTAATCATCTTTGTTGCTCTTCTCTGCACTGTTTCTTTAATCTCAACATATTTTTTATACCATGGCAATAAAAACTGGATGCAGTATTCCACCTATACTCTTATAAAGCAGCATTAACCCTTTACATGATCTCGATTCTATAAAATGCAGCCTAGTATTGTCTTTTTATGGCCAATAAAAAGAAAATAAAAACAAAATTTGTAGAAAAGCAGAAATTTGTCCACAGAAGGAACTCCATGAAGAGGTGAATTAGCTGGAGGTTTTTTTGGGGGGTGGGAGGTGGGGGGAATGGGGAGAGAGCCTGTTTCCTTTTGGCTGCATGGATCAAGGCACTAAGAGAAACTGGCTGGCTGGTTTCCAAACTGAAACAAGCAAGCAAAATTATCAGCCATAATTTAGCAGCTGATTTAGGCTTGGAAATAGACCGGCAAGCATGTCAGATCATGTTCCCTGTAAAGTATATGACTCAATCTATATTGCTGCTGTGTTGTTGTTTTCTGCACTGAAAGAAACTTTCTGCCCATTTTCCAACAATGCATGCATTTGGCCAAAGAAGTTTATCTTGATGCTTGGCAAATGAATTGAAAGATTCATCAGGAATGACCAGATTCGAATTATCCTAGTTTGGACACAATATGCAAAGACCCAGATTTCTGAAGAAGGCCTTGATATTTTAGCCTCTAATCCCCTAATCATCTTGGTTGCTCTTCTCTGCACTCTTTCTAGAGTCTAAACACCCTTTTTACATCGTGGCAACCAAAACTGGATGCAGAATTCCAAGTATCCCATCTACATGGAGGGAAGTATGGAATGGGGTACCCCAAGGCTCTATCTAACTATCTAGGCCCAGTACTTTTCAATATCCTCATCAATTATTTAGATGAGGAGATAGAAGGGAAACTAATCAAATTTGCAGATGACACCAAACTGGTAGGAATAGCCAACACCCCAGAAGATAGGCTCAAGATCCAGATGGATTTGAACTCTGGGCACTATTTAACAAAATGCAATTCAGTGGTGAGAAAACTAAGGTTTTACGTTTAGGCAAGAAAAACTTCTTGCCATGATGCAAAAAAGATGTTGAAACTCTAGAAAAGGTGCAGAGAAGAACAACAAAGTTGATTAGGGGACTGGAGGACAGAACACAGGAGGAAAGTTTTGCAGGAATTGAGGATGGCCTGGTTTAATGAAAAGAAAGACCAGGACTGACACGACGCAGTCTTCGTAGTATCTCAGCGGCTGCCGCAGAGAGGAGGAGGGGGTCAGCTATTCTCCAGAGCCGGCGCCTGCCGGAGAAGAAGCAACGGATCGAAACTAATCAGGGAGAGAAGCAACCTACAACTGCGGAGACTTTTCCTGACAGGGAGCACAATTAAGCAGTGGAACAACCTGCCTCTGGAAGTGGTGGGTGCTCCATTACTGGAGGTCTTCAAAGAAGAGGTCGGGCAGCCATTTGCTTGAGCACTGGGTTAAGCTAGAAGACCTTTAGGTCCCTTCCAAGTCTGTTGTTATGCTGTTATTTCTGACCCTCAGTGGCCATTGATGAGTATATACTCCCCTAGTTCAGTATCTTGACAGGGTTTTATTTTTCTGGGTATCCAAGATACGGAGGGAGGAAGAAGAAGAAGAAGAGAGAAGGAGGAGGAGGGAGGAGTAGGTAAGAAGAAGAGGAGGAAGAAGAAGAGGAGGAGCAGGAAGAGAAAGAGGAAGAAGAGAAAGAGGAAGAAGAGGAAGAAGAAAAGAGGAGGAGGAAGAGAAAGAGGAAGAAGAGGAGGAGGAAGAAGAAGAGGTGGAGGAAGAGGAAGAAGAGGAGGAAAAGGAGGAGGAAGAGGAAGAAGAGGAAGAGTGGAATGATTTCCCTACAGAAATTATGGGTGCTCTTTAAGAAGACTTACCAAAGCCGTATAAATTATTACTATCACTTCCTGGGATCTTGATTCTATCCCTCAGTTGGTGCAACCTGGGACTGCATCGGCCTTTTGGGCGGCTGCAGCACAGGGCTGGCTCATGCTGAAGCAGTGGTCCATTCGGACGCCTCGGCCCTCTCACGCTTCCTGTGGTTGAGGCAGAGCTTGCAAGGTTCTGTGCTTCTAGCCAACTCCAGTGCAGTCCTCCACTTATAACAGTCCATTTAGTGACCGTTCAACATTACAACAGCACTGAGAAAAAGCGACTTACGACCAGTTTTCACACAACCATTGTAGCATTCCCCCATGGTGATGCGATCAAAATTCAGACAATTGTCAACTGACTCATATTTATGACAGTTGCAGTGTCCCTGGTGTCACATGGTCAAAATTTGGCAGGCATTTATGATGGTTTGCAGCACCCCAAAGTCACACAATCACGTTTTGCAACCTTCTGAAGAGCAAAGTCCAGATGGGGGGAGCCACATTCGATGAACAACCATGTGGCTAACATCACAACTGCAGTGATTCACTTAACGAAATGTGGCAAGGAAGGTCGTAAAATAGGGCAAAAATCCCTCAACAACTGTCTTGCTTAGCAACGGAAATTTTGGGCTCAGTTGTGCTCCTAAGTTAAGGACCTCCTTCCCCCCCCCCATCAAAATAACCTGAGCCTTCTTGGGAAGTTGATGTCCTGGTCTGGTCTACTTGATGGGGCCAACCCTTGATGACAAAGTAACATACCTTCCTTTTTTCAAAGACCCCTTCTAAGAAAGGAAGAAAGACACACCAGTGGATGGATGGTAGATTATTATTTGAGTGCCAAACAACCTACAATCCTTGGTTTTCTCTTGATTATATAGTCCGCATAGTGATTTACAGGAAGCAGCATTTGTGTGTGTGTGTGTGTGTGTGTTCTTTCTCTGTGTTGCTCTCCCCCTTCCTTAATGGTCCTAATTTCCCAGGTGATAAGTTGTAAGTAGCTTTTAAGGGCTGCCTAGGTTTTCATTTACCTGTCCACCCTCTGAAAGCCTGGGTGAGGAGTGAAGCAGATGAAAAAAAAAAGAGAGAGAGACAGAGAGAGGAGATTTTTTAAAATAAAAGCAACTCTGTTGGAACGCTTTTCTCTGCCTGTCTGCCTCTTCTTCAATTTTATTTAATCTGTAGCTTGGAGCAGCCAGGGAACTTTCACCCACCCACTTCTCCCCACTACCACCATGACACACACAAACCTTGGCATTGCCTTTTGCAAAATAGTCCTCGGATTAAGACTGCAATGGAACCCGGAAGTTGCTTTCTTTCAGTTTCCACCAAATCATTTTTGTAGAAAAATTAAGGATTGAAAGAAAGGTTGGGGAAAAAGCTCCTTTCCACTGAAATGATATGAATTACTACAATATGTTTTTACTCCTTTATAAAGACCTCGATTTAATTTAATTTAATTTTATTTTCTAGGAGGGGTTCTTTAAAGCAGCAAAAAAATTATTTGAAGTAAATTCTTCAAAGCAGCAAAAGCTGCAATGTTTTTCTGCCTCTTTGTGAATTTTCCTGCCTTGAATCCCATTCCCAGGTAGTCCTCGGCTTACGACCACAATTGAGCTCAACATTTCCTTTGTTAAGCAGGACTGTTGTTAAGTGAGTTTTGCCCCATTTTACAACCTTTGCAAGCGAGTCACTGCAGGTGTTAAGTTAGTCCCACGTGTGGGAACCACCCAGGGGTGCGATTCAGCTGGTATGGACCAGTTCGGGCAAACTGGATGTTAAATTTACATCCGGTTTGCTGAACCGGTATTTAAACCAACCAGCTGCCCTCCCCCTCCCCCCCTCCCCTCCCAGGAGTCTCCAGGCAGCCCATTTTGGATGCAGATAGGTGCAGGGTCTGCATGGAGGCTCTGGGAAGAGGAAAAATTGGCCTTCCGGAAGTCCGGAAACAGGCCTGTTCCCGGCTTCAGGTGGGCCTCCAGAGCCCGGAGGAGGCTGTTTTCGCCCTCCCAGAGGCCCGAGGGAAGCCTCCGGACCCCGGGGAAGGTGAAAAATGGCCCTCCCAGAAGTTCCAGTAGGCCACAGCAACCAATGGCCACACCCACCCAGCAAACCGATTGCTGGGATTTTTGAACTCCATCCCTGGAATTGCCTCTTTCCCAGAATAAAATATTCTTTATTCTTAATATTAAAAAGAGATAGAATAGAATAGAATAGAATAGAATAGAATGGAGGGCCTAGCCTGAAAAATGGATATTTTATATCCATTCAGAAAGCTGGGCCACTCTACTCATAAGCAAAGAGCAGCCAGAAACTCCAAACAAGCAATACAATAGGCAAAGAGCAGAAACTGACAAGATTTGCTCAAACAAAATACCTTAGATTTGCATTTCCCCTTTTGCCTGTAGAACCAGCCATGACCCCTACATAACTCCATAGGAATTTAACAACAGCCATTAAAATATTAAAGGACATATTCTTGCCCAGGAAAAGGCATCTCAATCACAAAGCCCCAAAGAAGGAATAAAAGCTAACCTCCTCTCAATCCTATTTTGTCAGCCACCCCAGAAACATGTTGCTGTCACTAATTTCTGGCTACCAAATAAATGCAGACCTCCTTTCCTGCAGCCTGCGTCCAAATTCATTGCCTCCTGCATCTTTCTTCTGGCTTGGAACTGGACCGGATTTTTCTTCTAACACACCATTGTAAAGCAAATCTGGTTTCCTTAGTGACTGCTTGTCAGAAGATCACAAAAGGGGACGACATGTCTGCAGGACACTATCATAAGTCCATGCCAGTTGCCAAGTGTTTGAATTTTGATCACATGACCAGAGGGGTGGTACAACAGTCATAGATGTGAAAAACAATCATCAGTCACTTTTCCCAGCACTATTATAACTTCAAACAGTCACTAAATCAATGGTTATAAGATGGGGATTACCTATATGAGCTGTGGTGGCGCAGTGGTCAGAGTGCAGTACTGCAGGCCACTTCTGCTGACTGCCATCTGCCTGCAGTTTGGCAGTTTGAGTCTCACCAGGCTCAAGGTTGACTTAGCCTTCCATCATTCTGAGGTGGGTAAAATGAGGACCCAGATTGTTGGGGGCAAGAGGCTGACTCTGTAAACCACTTAGAGAGGATTGGAAAGCACTATAAAGCGATATATAAGTCTAACTACTATTGCTATTATCCTTCCTTCCNCTCAAGGTTGACTCAGCCTTCCCTCCTTCCAAGGTGGGTAAAATGAGGACCCAGATTGTTGGGGCAAGAGGCTGACTCTGTAAACTGTTTAGAGAGAGCTGGAAAGCATTGTTAAGGTGGTACATAAGTCAAAGTGCTATTGCTATATACAGCCTTAAATTATGAGAAGCCCTTTAACCAATGTTTCCTGATCTTGGAAACTTTAAGATGTGTGTAGTTCAACTCCCAACATTCCCTAGCCAGCTGCTAAGGAATTAAAGTCCACACGTTTTAAAATTGCCAAGGTTAAGAAGCACTGCGCTGAACAGACTGGTTTATTCAATCTCTGTTCCCTCTTTTCATCTTTCTAACAAGTCATGTTCTGCTTGAATCCATCTTGCCAGCTCCCAGAGAAGGCACAATTTTGTGGTTATTGTCTTTCGCAAAAAAAAAGAAAAAAATGCCAATAGGAAGAAAAAAGAAGGAGAAAAGACATTATGGGTTATTCCCAGTTATGGAGCTCTGGAGTCCTCTTCGATCCATCTTTCAACCAATGGAGGCATTTCTCTCATGCCCAAATTATTTTGCAAGAGCCGCTGGAAGAGAAAGAGGATAGCTGTCAACCTACCTTCACAAAGCCATCTCTAAAGGATAGGTTGCCATCTAGTGTCTCTCTGCTTTATCTTTCTCAAAATCTCACAAGTTCAAGGATTCTCCTGGAAGGATACACGTATACATCAGTGGTCCCAACCTTTGTGGCTTGGCGGCCCAGCTGTGTGGAGGAGGGGAAGGGACCCAGATTGTGTGAGCGATGGGTTGGGGCATGCATGTGCATGCACACACAGTTCCACTCAATGCACGAGACGAGAGAAGCCTTTGGGGCACAGTTTTGCACTCCCTCAGGCTTCTCTGTGCCAAAAGCTTTTGCAAAGGGACAGAAGGTCTGAAGCAATGCTAAATTACTTCTCCAAAGCCTTTCGACTGTTTAGAATGCAATGCAATGTAACGCAGTGCAACACAATGCATTGCAATCAGGAGTGGGCTTCACATTTTTTAGCAAGGGGCTCTCTGCCCTAATGACTGGCTGGGTGGGCATGGCTGGGGGGGTCATGTGATTGTTACCTAAAAAAAGATAATATACCAAAAAGTTGTTTATTATTTCGTACATTTAATACTTAAACAAAAGACTGGGTGAAACCATGTTGAGGTAATTCCCCGTTAGGAGAATGAGCGCATACAGGGAGACGTATAGAGAGTAGTGTTAGAATAATACACACATAGTACACAGATACACTGTACAGTTAATGTAGGTTTTTACTTCCAGAAAGGTTTAAGCAAAGTCCAAAATAGGCAGTCCAAAAGTCATTCACAGGTTAATCAGTCAGTTTTTCTATCCAGGGATATTCTAGTAACAAAGTCCAGTGTCAAAAACAGTTAAGTATCAGACTTACATTAAATCCAGTAATATCAGTCAATTAGGAAAAATGGAGCAATAGCAATACTTTCCAACAGAAGGAAATAAAGATACACTCTCTTCTCTTCTGAGACTCAGACTAAGACAAACCAGGTTTCTGGCTCCATCTTATGGCCGTTTGAGAAACCACACCCAATTGCATGCTCTTGCATTCCCTTAAAGAGACAGTATTAAAATGTTTATCCTGGTTTATATATTTCTAACCCAAATACCTGTTCGGAGACTCATATTCCTAACAAACCAGGTTTACTAGCAATGACTGTGAGAGGGATCTTGGAGTCTTTAGTGGAGTTTCTTTAGTGTAAGTAATCTTTAGTGGAGTTTTTGGTGAGTGATGTGATTGTTATTATTTGGGAATTAATCCCCTCGAAGGCTGGTGGCTATGTCATCTGATTTTCCCCATGGCTGTCCCTTGGCAAGTGCCGAGTGGATTGTTTATCTAGCTTGCAACACCTTTACGAGGTGTAAAATGCTCTTGACTGAATCCCCAGAAGTTCAATTAAGCCTATTAAGAGCTTTTCCTTGCTGCTTGTCTTTTTGAAGTTAGTGGGGGCTCTCTGAGCCCTGCAGAGTCTTAGCTAGGGGCTCTCCCAAGCCCCCAGCAGCCCACCCCTCAGTACAAGATAATTCAATACAATAAATTTATTGTCACTTTAAATGTACCCTAATCAGCATGTATTAAAATGAAATTTATTGCATTCAGCTGTCAATAAATAACTATTATGCATATACTCATATACACACACATGTATCATCACCTTTTAATGACCCCATAATCACTCGCAGGGTAGTCTGGGCAACTGAATGGAAGTAGCAGAGTTTTAATGGCTGGATGCCCTTCCTGTTGCTCGTGTGGAGTTTTGGTCAGCAGATATATTCTCAGTGTGCCCAGTGTGCCTCTACCTCGGATTGAACTCACAGTCTCCTGATCGTGAGGTGAGAGCTTGCCTTTAGGCCACCGCACCACTCCTCCTTCCTACACACACATACACACACACACACACACANACACACACACACACACACACACACACACACTGAGAAACATCAAAGTCTAGTTCAAATGTATACATATACCTGAAAAAGAATCCTGCAAGTTTACAAGACAGATATAAAGCTGTTACAGAATCTGGCAGTCCTGATATAACAGATAACAGATAATCAGAGTTGAAAGGAACCTTGTAGGTCATCTAGTCCAACCTCCTACCCAAGCAGGAGACCCTACACCATTTCTGACATACTTTGGAACCTCCTCCCAGAGGGAAGCAATGGAAACAGACCATGAAGTGGGTGTGTGGGGTCTCTAACAATGCTTCGAGCATCAAGCACATAATGCTTATAAGCAGAAGCTTTTTTGCACGGAGAAGCCTTTGGGGCACCATTCACATTAATGTAGCTCTTGCATGATCCGGTTCTGAATTGGCCATGGCCTGTGGCCTGTGGAGATCCCTGTCATAGATTGCGCACTGGGTTTTTTTTCTGGAGACCAAATGACCTTGGGAATTGTCCAGTGGTGAGATTCAAAAAAAAATACTACCAGTTCTGTGGGCGTGACTTGGTGGGTGTGGCTTGGTGTGCATGGCAGGGGAAGATTAATCCACAATCCCCCTTCCCTCCCCACCCCACTAACCTGCTTTCCAGCTCTGTTGTCCTGTACAGGACAACCAAAGAAGACCCAGCCAATCAGCTGGGACTTGGGAGGCGGAGAATAGATGGGGGCTGGGCCAGTCAGAGGCATATTGGCCGGTTCTCCAAAACTACTCAAAATTTCTACCACTGGTTCTCCAGAACTGGACATAACCTGCTGAATACCACCTCTTGAATTGACAGAAGAGCGGAGTTGGGAGAGCAGGTGGAACTCAGTTTGTTCAGCAAACATCATCAAAAGCCCTTCACTGCGGTTCTTCCTACCTGGCCAGAAGGAGAGCTGGGCAGTGGGCCTTTAGCAGCATTTAAACTCATTGCTGAGCTGGAAGGAGCCAGCCAGGCAAAGTTGAGGTGCCACAGGAGCTGGAAGAAGTCACCGTCACATCCATGGAACCAGCTGCATGGCACTTTCCACACATCTGACTGCGTTCCTCATCCTGGTAGATTGATTGTTTCCAGGTGTTGCATCTGCTTGCTTGGGAGAAACTTGGTGTTGTAGCCTGTCAGCTGCCAGCCCCTCTAGCAGCTGAATCAGAGGAGGAGGTGTGGGAGTCAGGATCAGCATCAGGGCAACCTGGGAGCTCCAAGGGAGAAGAGGAAATGGAGCTGGCAGAGAGAGAGAGAGAGAGACAGACACAGAGAGAGAGAGAGGCGGAGCCTGAGCTGTCCATCAGCCCTTACATGGAGAGTCAACAGCCCCCCAGGTCTGGAGGTGGCCGACGAGGAAGAGGAGGAACAGCTGGATCCAGTGCATGATGCATGGATAGTCAGAAGGCAGAGGAGAGGAGAGCAGTGGAAATCTATGGGCCAGTCCTTGGGATGGGAGAGCCACCAATGCTAGCAAAGCCTCACCCTAGCTCTGGGGATAAAAGGAAAGGGGCGGAGATGAATAGATGTGACAGACAACTATTCATCTCCCTGCCAGACAGACTTGTTAGCTTGCGTTGAGAGACAAACTTTTTGCCAGGGCTGCTGGTACTCCTAATAAAACTTCTCAGAAAACAACAACTGAATGAGAACTTCTGGTGACTTTCTACTTGTGCACCATAGAGAGTATTTTAACTTACTGCACCTCTGTATGGTCTGCCAATTGCACAGGGGCAGATAGGAAAGCACTCCAGAGGGTTCATGTCATTGCCCAGAGGATCCTAGGTTGCCCTCTGCCCTTTTTGGAAGAGTTTTATAGCTCCCACTGCCTTAAGAAAGTTGAAAACATTCCCAAAGATCCATCTCATCCTGGGCACCAGCCTTTTTTGGAATTATTACCATCTGTCAGACAGGACCGGATAATAAAAGCAAGGACAAATAGGCTGAAAAAAAAGCTTCTATCCCAGGGCAGGAGCTCTTTTGAATTCTGCTGTGTAGTGAAGTGTTGGTGCGGTGTCGGGGGTTTCCGGTTCAATGTGTGGAGGGTGAAGGTTGTGTGTTTGTATTTATTGTCATGGTCATGGTCATGATATGCACTGAAAATGATGTTTGATTTCATTGTGATTTCATTCGAGGTGCAGTGACAATAAAGGAATTTTCCAGTTAACTTCAGAGGGTTTGTCATGTTTTGGGAAGCTGGGTCAGAATACTTGAGTGTTGCTGTGCCCAGTTCTATGCGCTTGTGCCATGTATCCTGATCCATTTGAATAGCAGATTGCTTTCCTGGACTTGGGTGTGCCCATTGGATTTGGTTACTCCCTGTCTCTTGCTGTGCTGAGTTCGGAATCTGGACCTATGCAACAGGGGATGCTTTCCGAGGTCTTGTTTGGGGTGTGTGTGAATAAACAGCTATAAATCATTTGCCACACATGCATGTGTGTGTGTATGTGGGGATTAGGGCAGCACAACAAACAATAAAATAATATATTCTTTACTCTCTTTCAATGGTAAATATGTAAACTAGAGATAGGCCCCTCTTTCTGATTCTAATTCTTTGTTGGATTTGAGCTTAAGTTTGCCTCAATTAAAAAAAAAAAGTGATTTGACCGGAAGTCCACCACCTACTCTCCATTGTCAGCTTTGGAAGTCATATTGAGAATCGATGCTCCCATGCTACCACAATTGAGCCTGGGAAAGTGGGAGGGGGGAATTCATTGGAATATATCTAGTTAGATGTAATAAAATTATTTTGATGATTCAAGGTCAGGTTGTTTTGCGCATAAGTGGGAGGAAGTCTTAACCTGGGACGTATGGTGACTGGGCCATGTAATGTGGTGATGGGTGGAGGGAGTGGATTTGTAGTTTTTACTTATTGTGAGGAAGCCGGGAACTTTCAGATTTGGGATTCCACAGTTGTGTCAGTTACTATCTAAATAAAATAAACTTCTGAGAAGATGTCTGTCTTGGAGTTATTGATTGGAATGGAGGGTTGCTGAAATGCTGACACCCCCGCCTCGCCCTGCACCCTTACCTGCACTGTGTATGTGTGAACCTTCCAGCTGATTTTCGGCCTGTTTGAGGCCTTTTTTGCTCTCCAGGAGGCTCAAGGGAAGCCTCTGCAGCCTTTGGAGGCCAAAAAAACGGGCCCATTTTGGCACTTCTGGTATTTCTGGAAGGCCCATTTTTCAGCCTCCTGAGGCTGCAGAGGCTTCCCTTGAGCCTCTGGGAGGCTGAAAAAGGCCTCAAACAGGCCGAAAATCAATTGGGAGACATGCGCATGAACAGTGCAGTATGTTTGGCTGTGGCTCACGTGCTGTAAGTTTGCCATCACAGCCTTAGAAGATCAGGCCTGCTGGAGTGAGCCATGCCTGGTTTTTGTGACCTTTTGGGCCCCAGTTGTAAAGCGAATCCCTGCAGTTGTTATGTGAATCACATGGTCGTTCAGGCAGTCTGACCTTCCCAAAACATTTTGCTTCTCATTAGCCAGCTGGGAAGATCACACAAATGACCCTGAGATGCCACAACCATCATGGTTGCAGGTAGTCCTTGACTTATGTGAGCAGAACCGAAGTCATGTTGGATGGCCCATTGAATTGAATAAGGAAGTGTGTCTCAAACTCAGTAGCTCT
>BHFT01010802.1:0-23531 GCA_004320025.1 Laticauda laticaudata
TAACCGCACCAAACTTGATTGCAGGAAATACGACTTCAGCAACAGAGTGGTCAATGTCTGGAATACTCTACCTGACACTGGTTTCTTCCCCAAACCCCAAAAACTTTAACCTTAGACCATCTACTATTGACTTCATCCTTTTCCCAAGAGGTTTGTAGGGGGTGTGCATAAGCATACCAATCGTGCCTACCGTCCCTGTCCTATTGTTTCTTTTTATTTTTCTTATATGTATCCATCTCGTGTATGCATAACTAGGTTTATATTTATACCTGTTATCTTATAAGTGATTGACAAATCAAATAAATAAATTAAAGTCAAAATCTGCCCTAGAAATTGAGGGGTATTTTACTTCTCTATTACATACTTCTATTGATTATATGTAGGCATATAATCTATTCATGTACATAGCTGAAGCCATAATTTCTGGGTCAAATTGAATTTAACACACACACACAATATCATCTATCTATCTATCTATCTATCTATCTATCTATCTATCTATCTATCTATCTATCTATCTATCTATCCACTTATTTATCCATCCATCCATTCAGGGGTGGGATTCCACCTGTATAACAACCGATTCAGGGATTGTGTGCTTTGCATGAGCATGCATGCCCTGCGTGCACTCCGTGTTTTAAAAAGCTCTAATAGTTACCTTTTACTGCAGCCTCTTTTGAATAAAACAGCTAAGGCACAACAAACCGCTCTGCTGCATGAACCAGCTATGCTCTTTAAAAAGGAAATAAAGCACAGGAAAGTGCAGTGATCACAGCGAACCAGTTCGCTGCCAGCTGATCTGGAGCAAGAAGTTCGTCCAAATTGGTCCGAACCAGTAGAATCCTACCCCTGTATCTACCTACCTACCTACCCATCCATCATCTATCTATCTATCTATCTATCTATCTATCTATCTATCTATCTATCTATCTATCTATCTATCTATCTATCTATCTATCTATCTATCTATCTATCTATCATCTATCTCTATCTCTAATCCATCATAATAACACATTGTTCTCTGTTTCCCCACCCAAAATATCAAATTGGTTGCTGGTTACATTAACTACAGACTGATAACCTCCCCCCCAATATCTAATCTCATGACAAAACAAGCTCAGCATCATTTTTTTATTCCTGCCGTGTCCCCCACAATATTGTCTTCCTTTCCTCCCCAACCTCTTAATCAGCCCTCCTTTTTCTGATGTTAAAATCATATATTCTTCTTTATTCAACCTCCTAAAGATGCAAAAGCAACTATCCTGCCTGCATGCATTCCTGCTGATTCACAGATGGGCAGACAGACCTTCAAATCTCAGTGGGGGAAAGGTCAGAAAAGAGCCAAGAGAGGAGAACTTTATGCAAGATAAGTTGAAATGTTTGAACAAACCCAGGTTGATGTGCAACGACAGCTTCCCGTTTTGCAGCTCCAGAGTAATGTAATCTCCATGCTGCCCTTCGCCATGAAACAGGACCCCATCTCCCTGCATGCTCTTGAACTTCAGGGAAACCACGTCTTTGAAAGTACTCATCAACTTTTGATTGAATCTGTAGAGGAGGGAGCTCCTCCCATCAAAATCTGCAACATCAGATTCTGTGAGGAAACAAAGCAAGCATTAAAATGGGGGTTCACAGGCATGGACACACACATATATATACACACATACAAACCCAACCACTAAAACACAAGGTTAATTATGTCCTTTTCCTCTACTCAGTTTGCTTTCATAGGCTTTAATGGAATGCCTTATTTTGACTTTGCCTGCCTCCCAGAGTTTCCTTGGAGCAATGGGTGACCATTAAGTGGAATTAATTAATAAATATCAGGAATCCAATATGCATCTTTGCAGATTCCTTTTAAAGAGTTACACAGAATCATGCCTTTATGTTTATTCTTTTAAGCAGAGTAAAATAGTGTCTGTGCATCTTTATTATTTATTTAGATTTTTTTATCTCACCTTCATTACTTTATAAGTAGCTCAAGGTGGCAAACATGGAATACTCCTTCCTATTTTCCCAAAACAACCTTGGAAGGTGAATTGGGCTGAGAGAAACTGACTGCCCCAATGTCACTCTGATGGCTTACATGTAAGACTAGATTGGTCCTGAGTAGGATCAGCTGGCTTACATACAGGCAGGACTTGAATTCTTGCCTCCTGGTTTCTAGCATGTTGCTTTAACCACTAGACCAAACTGCCTTTCCCTTTATATTATAATTCTCAAGAGAAAAGACAAAGAAGAATGGAGGCTTTTAGAATAGAACTAATTTTGTCAAAGTGACAATCTCTAAGGAAATATATTGCTGGGTATTCTTTCAAGTATTACTTTTCTTTTAAAGCAACTGAAATAAGTTTTGAGGGCTCAGAGCTGCCCTAGACTCTTGTGTTTCACATCATGGGCCACACCGTAAAACCAGCAGAAAGGAATGAGTGGAGTCCAACTTAAGTTAAATGGACTTTAATTGGCTTTTAGGAGAATTTAAAAGTAATTAAATAGAAAAAACATTAATGCTCAGCTAAGTGGCAAGATGGGGGGATCTGAACACTAAACAAGGTCAGATTAAACCAGGTTAATACATGTAAAAAAAAAAATCCTGCTGAAGAATAGATTGAAAAATTAAAAAAAAACAACCACCTCATATAAAGGCACTTATTTAATGTACAACACACATCAGAACTGAAGGCAAGAACAAACTACCTTTATATTACTGCCAGTAAAACAGCATGGAAGCAGACATCAAAAATGGAGTTTGACTCGAGAGTGATTTTACATTTAATATGAATACTGCCCATAAACATAATAATTTCTCCCTTCTGTCACATGAAAAATGGCTACACATACTAGGATCTCCATGGAAATTTCAAAGGCTTTCAATGTTATGAGTGACCCTTCAGCATCAGAATATACATTTCTACTTTTTAAAAAAATGTAAATAGCCACACAGAAAGATGAATTAGCTTGGAAAAGCCACATGGCATCTATTTGGGTTGCAGCCTATATAGCATCACATTAAAATAAACCTTTCCTTAGAGGTTTATGAACAACTCCATGCAATCCTTCTAAAGCACATTTGAACTAAAATTTCAGTGTTTCATTTTAAATCCAGCATTTAGCATCGCTTGCTGGGTCCTTTCATAATATTGGTCTTGTGTTTTGTAACAATGATAGGAAGTGTTATATTCACAAAACTTATTTTAAGGAAGGGAAATTTGAGAATCAGATTTTTTCTGGACTTCCTTCTTGGAAAAGTAACACAGTAGATTGATTTTTTTAAAGAAAAAAAATCTCAAATGAGGAGAAAGATTCTTCCTGCCTCTGTCACAAGCTGCTGGGCAGTTTTTGGAAAAGTAGCCTGAAGAAGTTTAGGTATCTTTGAGAATATTAATATATTGATTTTGTGTTTGAGGCACTGAAGTGATAACAAAACATAGTCGTCAGTAAAACATAATACTCACACACACACACAAACACATTATGCAGGTAAATATTGTTTTTAATCAACAAGAACAAAATAAATATACCAACTAGACCAGAGGTGGTATTTAGCAGGTTCTGACCAGTTCTAGAGAACCAGTAATGGAAATTTTGATAGTTCGGAGAACCAGCAAATGCCACCTCTGACTGGATATTTTGCAGTATCCTTCTGCCATGCCCACCAAGCCACACCCACAGAAGCAGTAGCAAAAAAATTTGAATCCCACCACTGAACTAGACGTTTAGTGAACAGAACAGAACACTTTATTGGCCAAATGTGTTTGGACACACAAGGAACTGTCTCTGCTTCTGATTGTTGTGGCATGCAATATTCTGTAGCAACATCCCAAGGGGAAGAGTTGAAACAGTTTATGTCCAAGATGTGAGGGTCTGTAGATATTTTCTAAGCCTTCTCTCTGACCTGTGCAGTATATAGGTCTTCAGTGGAAGGCAGGCAGTACAAATGAAAGACAAATAGGATATGAAAACAGGAATACTCTCTCCAACAATGTCTGTGATGATCCAGAGTGTAACACAAATGTAACAAAACCCAAAATGTAAATAAATGTCCTTTAAAGTCTCCAACTTGGCCCCACTGTTCAATAATTCTCAGTTGGAGATAAAACATGCTCAAAAATAGTCTTCAAAAGAAAAAATACAGTCTGAATTTAATCAGCAGATAGTGGTGAAAATAAAAAAACAAACAAACTACAATGATGAAATTTCCACAACAGAGCAGGAGAAGTATTTACCAAATTCAAGGAGATAACAAGGCACAGTCTGTTGGAAGAACGCCAACCAGGATAACCTCTAACCAAAATAAAACACACTTAATCTCCAGCATTTACCAGAATGCAGGTCCAAACTCTTATGCAGTTCTCACACCTTCAGCCCATGAAAAGGATCAAGGCCCTCTCCTCCTGAGTAGACCATGTGAGAGGGAATAGGAGAGGAGGGACGTACGGGATCCTACCTATCCCCTACCCCCTGGGTCCTCCTCTGACTGCTCAGCAGGCCTCTGCCCCTCCCCAGCCTCCTCCACAACCTCCAGAACCACACTTCCACTCCCTGTTGGCTGTACTTCCTCTCCCTCAGAGTCAATCTCCACCAGGGGCAATGTCCTAGTGATTAGAATAAATGTATAACTTTGGCCTCTATGTAATTATCTAAATTCCTTCTTTGACACCAATCAACCTGGTAGTCATAAAGCTCACAATAGATAATATTCTAATTTAATTCATATTAATAATATATTAAATATCTCAAAAACTTAAAAGTATATTATTATTTTGAAAAGAACACAAAATGGAAAATATCAATTTTCTTGCTCTGTGTTATCTAATATTGACTGTTTTTGAGATTTACTGCATGTAAATAGATATACAACTACTGTATTACTACATTCCCTCCTCATTCTTTGATCATTTTGGCAGCCTTCTTCATTCTTTGACACCAATCAACCTGATAGACAACATAAAGCTCACAATAAATAATGTTCTAATTTAATTCATATTAATAATTACTATTATTACTTTCATTCTTTGATCATTTTGGCAGCCTTCTTCTAACACTTATTCCATAGATTTTATGCATGGTGTAAAGTTTTTTAAAAAACTTTCTTCCTTATGGTTTCTTAGTATGAACTTTTGCTACTTCATACCAGCAGCTGCCCAGATCAATATTATCATGATGATATCCATCACAGCACAATTGTCCATGACTCAGACCCAATTATGCCCCCCCAGTAATGATTCCAACCTGTTGCCCTCCAAATGGGTCAATTCCTATCCTGGCTAAAGTTTGTGGGGTTAAAGTACAGAATGAGGAACATTGGGATTAGTATAATCTAAATGTAGCATGTAGTTCAACCTATGGAGTATATGGACAGCTGAACTAGAAATACAAGTGCTAGTAAAAGGCAAGAAGGCATTTGAGGATGCCAAAGGAAATCTCAAGGTACACATTCATTTTTCTTTCTAGATAGGGATTTAGGTTTTTGGATAGGGATTTAGGCTTCTCTTCAGAATAAACCCTCTTCTCTTATGAACAAACTGTAATGACTAATGGCATTGGAACTTCAGGATGAAAATTGTATATACAATAGTATTAAAGGAAATAAATGTTGGCTCTTGGACCAAACATTCCACATCTATAACAATTATGTTGCCTTTACAAAATTAGGATGGGGGAGAGAGCTCATAGCTTATGTTGAGAACTAAATATGATGCCACACTTTGCTTTTGTATATATGCAAAAGATCATGAGTTTTTAATTAAAATAATAGTTATAAATACAAATTCCAGATAAAAGCACATTAAAATAAATTAAATATATATAATCACAATTGGTGATGGGTACAAAATAAGATTTTTAAAAGATGTTTTTGAATACTTATTTTAAAAAGTTTCAAAATAAGAAATAACTTTTGACTTTTAATAAAACTATAATATTTTGTGTTAAAAAATCCTCAAGTCAATGAGATAAAATCCTCCAAAATAAATTATATCCAACACAATCAACTTGTTACCCAATCCTATGCTTCACTTTCTAGTTGACTTTCACTGCTCTATTCTTCCTTCCCCTTGATATTATTATTACATGCTTCACTTATTCTAAATATTTGGGAATCTTAGCATTATAAATGCAGTGCTAAGCCATATTATTGCCTGAAGTAGAGTTTAAATGTCCTTTTCTGTTATCAAAGCCAACACTTTTAAAATCCTACAGGACATTCAGACATTACTTCTTGCCTACATCTGCATTCATAGTGCACCCTAAAGGAGATTGTGTTACCCTTACAAGTAACACAGTCCACTCTGATTCTGAAAAAGAAGGGTTGTTTTAGTTAGGGTGTATAAATGTGAATGCAGGGGGATGGTTTGTTAGTTTTCGTGATAGTCTAGCTATGATATTAACCAGCAGCATCCTTGCGCTTATTATGTTATAATAAACCATCTGGCACTTTTCCCCAAACACTTTTCATTTTTACATCCTACTTCCCTTCACCCCATGTTTCATACTACCAGAAAAGCAAAGTGATTGATTGGTAGGTACCTAATGCCAAGCAAGAGGTCCAGACAAGGTGGAAATAATTCTGCTGATCCAGCATGGAATAATTTGTTCATTTTTGCATCCTACTCACAGATTTTAGTGGGAGTTGTCAATTCTATTTAGGTATCTCATTTAAGACCGGGAAAAAGTGTTTTAATGAACAGATTTAAGTTCAACTAAGGTTAATACCAGCACTTTATCACACTGGGTAACCTATTCAAAGGTAGTAGACAATTGCAAATGACACCTATTTGCACAGAAAATTCTCAGACAGATTGTTCCTGCTTAATAACAAGGTAGAGAAGGAGCCACTTTGAGTGGAGAGGAAAAAAATCCATGTAGAATGTAGTGTAAAAAAATTTCACTGTTACTTGGCAACAACCTACTTTGTATGTTACTGGTCATTCTATATCAAAGATATTTGTGGAATAACATTATCACAGAGTAGGTTGGGGGAGGCCACTATGTGGCATTTACTCTGTCAAAGATATAGGATCTGTGGATGAATGAAATCTTTTTGTAAATCCAACCAATCACTGCCAAAGCTGGAATTCTAACATCTAAGAGTCATCAGTGGCAGTTTGCATGACAACAAATAATTGACTTTTATTTAAGCATAATAAAAGAGTCAAAAATCACACGTTTTTCAGAACCCAACATAGAAAAAAAAGTCTAGCAAGGTGAAATCTTGTCCAAGCCCAGTTTGACTTCCCATTAAGCAGCTTGATGGCAGAAAGCATTCTGTAAGCAGGGAAAAAAAACAGGGGAAGTTCTTTGAATCATTTCAATGCACCATTCAGTGCGAGAAAGAGGCTAAGGGAGCCTGTAAGCATGCTGTTTGATCAATGTTATTTCCAGGCACATATCCAATGCTAAACCATTACAATGCAGATGGGGATAAGGGAATATTTGAAGGGGAGTGGTGCAGACAGGACAAAGTCTGTTCCATTCTTTCAAATCAGAACAAATTTCTTGGCTGTCATTGCAAAGGATAAAGGGTTGTGAGCAAAAACAGATTCCTGCCCTTAGAAAAACTGGCATTAAAAAAAGCGAAAATGTACTGTAAGTACTTACACAATTTACAATTGTGGATAGATTTACTTGTTCTACAACATATCTAGCCCAGAGTTTTATACAGAACAAACATATAGTTTGACAAAAAGAAAATTATGGCAAAGCACTAAAGCACATCTAACAGCCTAATATAGACAATAAAAAAAGCCCAATGCATACATTGAAGTTGATGTAACTTATTTCTGAGTAGAGCACATATAGCTACATTGCTTTTTTGCCAGTCATAAAAAGGGCATAAAATCAGGGGTGGGATTCTACAGGTTTACACCTATTGGCTAGAACCAATTGTTAACATTCTAAGCAGTTTGGAGAACTGGTTGTTAGAAGAAATTACTGGCCTAATCCTGTAAGGAAGGCAGGAAGAAAACATTCTGGTGTTGCTTACAGAAACTGCCTCTCCATTTACCCTTATTACATTCTTGGCAGGACCAAACTTCCTGTCTCAGGAACGTCTGTGGAGTTTTTTCCCCCTCCTTTGCTGGTACTTTGCTTGTGTGGAGTGACCATTCAAAGTTACAATGGCACTGAAAAAAGTGACTTATGACCATTTTTCACACTTACAACTGTTGTAGCATCCCCACAGCCATGTGAGGCCAGGCGAGGAGATGCGTGCCTCGATGTGAGTGATATTGAGTTGGCCACACCCAGCCAATAACATGACCACCAAGTCATACCCACCAACTAAGCCACGCCCACAGAACTGATTGTTAAAAAATTTGAATCCCACCCCTGCATAAAATCCTTAACCCCTCTTTAAGATTTAAGTCAGATCCAGGCTAAGCCTCTGATGGTTTAACTTATACAAGTTTCCCATGTCCATCTTTGCACCTCATAAGCTAGAAACTGGAACTCACAAAAGTATTTAAAAAACATTTCAATTGCCCAATGCTTTATTAAAAACTGTCATATTCACAGAACTCTAATAGAATCTTCTCCTATAAAGATTTTTGTTCAATGGTCCTTTTGAAAAAAAATGCAAGTCAAACATTTCTGTGGATGCCAAGGAGAACTGAAAATGTTTATTGATTATGTCTGATAAAATCTAGTATTCCTAATTGTTTTAAAAAAATGTTTTAAAAAATATGCATGGATTTATTTTTTTTGCTTGATCCTAAAACAACAGAATCTTTCCTTGGAAAGATTATATGAGGCTTCTGCAAAACTTTTTTTCTTTCTTTCAAATCTTCTTTCAATTCCACCTTGTTCCTGTTCCAATTTCAACCAAATTTGATTACAAGGAGCCCTCAGAAAATAACCACTCATTCAGAGTTACAGAGACTGGTGCTCAAAGTTCTGGCTGCTTCAGCATTCCAGCAACTAACATCTGAGTAATTCCATTTATTATTTCATTTATGGAATAATAGACTGGACTCAAGCAGGACTAAAAACCATGAATTTGAAGAGTACAAAAAAAAAAAAATGACAGTGAAGTGTGTCCTTCATTCATGTCACAATGTTGACAGACTCTATTTACCAAGGACCATAGGTGGATAAATCCAGTCTAAACATTTAACTGACTGTGACTATGCATAATAATATAGCATCTTTAAATAATTCAAATGGACACCAGAATAGATTTTCTAGGAGAGCTATAGGTAAATAGAAAGCCATATCTGAAGAGACACTGCTAACCTTTGATCAGTCTCAGGCTTTCAAATATTGGTGGAACCAGAAGATCACCTTCAACTACAAGCAGTGGTATGTGAGGGTAGTCCTAAGTATCATGCTGCATAGGGTAAGGTGAGTGATTTATTTAATTTTAAGCTCTTCCACAAATTCATATCCATTTGCTTGCATTGGATTTTGACTTGGAATTAAGGGACCTTGAAATCCAACTTATCTGGAGGACACCAGATTGAAGAAAGTACCTGTAAAATCTTTCCAATTCTTAAACAATAATCAACATCTTAGCATGAATCTATTAAAAACTCCATGCTCTTGATGCATGGCCTGTTCACTTTCCCTTCCACTTTGATACTCTCATCTTTTGGTCTTTCCCACCCAACTAGAAGCAGCCTACTCTTTGGAAATTTCTACACTGATTGTTAGAAAGGACTTCTAAATATTGTATAAGGTGAGAATTGCACACAGCATTGGAAATGTGGATGGACTAATTCACATTTTACTCTTCTCTTCCTCCAAAGAGGCTGTATTTAATGACCTGCAAGGCACCCCTGCAATGTCACTGAGTTTAGTATTTTAGGTCCCTATTATGCCAAAGAGCTACTTAAGATACTTGTGCAATTATCCTGATCTTGGTAGCTATTGTATTCATTTTTCTATTAACCTGTGTTCTGAATACTTAAAGTGTCAATTCATAAGCATTTATCCCCAGTACATTAATTTTACCTCCTGGCTGAAAGACAAAGCCAGTGAATGGGGAAAGAGAGAGAGGGAGGGAGGGAGGGAGGGAAGGAAGGAGAAAGGATAAGGAAGGCTGGCATAATTGCTTTGCCCAAAAAATGCAAACTTTTTTTTATTATCTACTCTTCAGCAGTCTCCTTCCTACCAGTCCCCAAGGGGAAATGTGGCTTCTTCATCTGAAAGGATGGTCAAGCTGTCATTGGATTACAGGGTTCCTTTTTCACCCTCTGCCTCCTCCATCTATTTCTCACTAGCCAGTTTGCAGAAATTATACTGGACTGAACCGATCCTTTTTAGATCATTACTTATTTGGAGATCAGCAATCAGCATTTGAAGGGTAGCTATAAATCTCATTCCATTTAAACAGAAAACAAAAACAAAAATACCCTTGGTCAGCAGAATTTGCTGGTTATATGCTTTTTGAATACCTTTTTGAAATATAAGATAAACTGTTTTCCTTCCTGACATCCTGAACAATCAACTTTCCATTCATCTGCAGATGTCATCTGATATAACTCAGGTTGTTCATCTTGTCATCATACCCAGATTGCTATACAGAACCAGGTAATAACTGCTTTATGCATCTTTATTATGTATAATCTTACTGACCAAGCTTTTCCCTCTTTTTTGTTTTAAAATTGATAGATTGTTCTACAAAAAGAGATGGCACCAGATTGATTGTGCTTCTATGCTCTATACTAGATGGTACTAGATGGATTGTGCCTCTATTGCTCACATGGAGAATAATCTCTAACCCTATGTCTGAATATTTTGCCATAATAAACAAACCAATAGGCATGTAGCTTTTTACTCCATTAGTTATTTATTTTATTGTATTTGTTAAATTTATTTGCCACCTATCTCACTGTGTGCACTACTGTAGGTGGCTTACAGTAATAAAAAGAAAAGAAAATGAAAGGAAGGTAAATAGAACAGAAGTAAAACAATAGAACAATAAAATAAAGAGTGAAAAAGAAGACACCGAGAATACATCAATATGATAACCAAAAAGATGGGCAGGTGGACAGCAGAGCACAAGGGAGTTATGTAGCATTAAATATGGTCTGCTTTAATAAAACAATATGGGTCATGGAATCAATAAGACTTACATCACCAAAGCAAAGAGGCTACTCACTGCAACAGTTTTGATGGACTTGAATTTATTTGGGCCAGTGCTACTAGAAGAGGTTCTCATCAACCTTCAGACAGTGACAAGTTCTTGCAGGATGGGCAGATACTTCAGCATAATTAGAGAATTCTCAGTCATCCAGGTCATGGTTGTCCCAAAGGAGCTTTTTCAAGAGGCAACTGGACTTTCTGTTTTTTTCTTTGAAAATGTTTCACTTCTCATCCAAGAAGCTTCTTTAGCTCTGACTGGATGGTGGGGAATGGAAGGATTTATGTTCCTTGCAGACAGCTGGTAATTTGCATTATTTAATGGGTCATTAAGGTCACCTGGAGGTTTATCTATGTCATCAGGGTCACCTGAGTGGTGCAAATTGGTGTGGACCTTTCTTGGAACTCTTGAAAGGATTGTGTTGTAAATTGGAGATAGATGATGTCACATGCCTCCCCCACTGGTTGAGAGAGGGCTGCTCAGTTTTAACACAGATGGCCTCTTTAACTCCCCTTTCAAATCAGTGATCCTCTCTGTCCAAAATATATGGAGACTTTGTTGTGTTCAAAAGAGTGGCCTGTGTCTTTTAAATGCAGATCGACTGCTGAATCTAGTCCTTATGTGTTTGTTCTCCTATGTTGTGCCATGCATTTATCAAGTGAAAGTCCAGTTGCCTCTTGAAAAAGTACCTTTGGGATAATCAGAGAGGCTTCCAAATTGACCACTTCCAATACAGCTGTCCCCAATCATTCTGGCTCTGCAAACATGCAGCATTGACAGGGAAGGGGCACGGTTTCACACACATGAGCACTGCTTGCACAAATGTAGCTTTGCACGCTCACCCACTCCTGCCAATTCCCAGAGCTGGGAAGATTGGGGACCTAAACCATTAAACTATCCTTTCTTCACATATTAAGTATCTGGAGCTACACATCTCATCAAGCCAAAAATGAACACTATGACATTATAAGTATTATAAGAATCTTATAGTATTATAAGAATCTGATCTAAATGTCTGTTGCTGAAATCAGTGTAGTTGCATTAAATTACTTTGAAAATATCTGAATCCAATGAATTCTGTGTATGCTATAGGTACTTCAGGCAGCATGAGAAAAATTTGACCAAATTTGCTACTGAAGCTAAAATCAGTGGTGGAACCAACTGGTCAGCTTGTGATATGCTCTGTAAATTTGTGCAGTAGTATCTTCCTGACAAGTTGAATGTACAAAATTGTTTCTGAACTTTCAGCAGAAAGATGATGGTGCTTCTGGTATATGCTAGGATACATTTCAATACTTACTGTATGAGCATCCAAAAGCTTCAACCCGCAGACCAATATTTCCATTTGGGTTCCATGTCACAGGCACAAACCGTACAAAGTGAGCTTTAACAGAGTGAAGGAATTTGTGCTGGACCACACTATCAGCATTGACATTGCCTTGGAAAACCTGCAAAGAAGAGGAAGAAGGCTGGATATAACATAGCATTTGGGGGGGATTTTTAGCAAATAAACTCCATATGGTCATTCATTTCATCTCAACAGATTCAGTTCATGCCAAAATAGTAGCCTATGGTTCTGTAATGCAGGATGCAATTATAGCTTCTCTGACAGATAACTGTCCAGTCTCTACTTACATGCCTTTAGGATTCAGCCTCTTCCAAGACAGTTTGTTCCAACTGTCAAACAACTCATAATGCAAGGAGATTTCTTTTTATACTTAGCTGCAATTTGCTTCCCTGCCACTTATATTCCTCAGGGTTAGGCTTGCTCTCTAAAGCAAGAGAATGATTTGAAAATCACTATTGTTATCTATTCTTAAGCTTTTATTTTCCAAGCTAACAAACTTCAGCTTCTTCAGCACTTCCTTCTAGGACATGGTTTTGAAACTCCAATTTCTCAATGTGTTCTTTTTTCTTTTTCAAAAAAGTTTTTTTTTAATTTCATACATACAATAATTCCATTCCATTTCAACCATGTGTCGACGAGGTACATATTTCATGTGCTTACAGTTGTAATGGATATTTTTCTTACCAATATATCAATAAACACATTTTCTTATACATCTTATCGACTATATCTGTTTTTTTTAACATTCTTATCTTATTGCTTTATATATTCATCTAATTCAGTTTAATTTGTTTTATTTTCTAACCATTGATAAAATAAATCCCATACCATATAATATTCCATTTTGTCTTTTCCTTTAATTACCAATGTTAGTCTGTTCATTTCTGCACATTCAAATATTTTCTCAATTACTTTTCCCTCTATTGGTATCTTATCGTTTTTCTAATTCTGAGCAAATACAATTCTAGCTGCTGTTAATACATGCATGACTTAATATGGTTTTTCTTTATTGTAACCTTCAGTTACCATTCCTCATAAAAATATTTCAGGTTTCAAGTCAATGTGTTTCTTGAGAAAGACATAGACATCAGTATAGACATGCTGATTTGTGTATTTATGGAATCCAACATTAACATGTAGATAGATCAATGTCAAATAATTGCTTTTTCTCAGTCAGGATACTATATTTTTTGCAACTATAGCCCCAAAATATAATAAATACCAATACTAGTATCAATATTTTTAAACACCAGTACCATTACTGGTATTACTAGTAGTGTGTGATGACCAAAGGTGGCAAGGAAATCTGTCATGCCCCTGTTGGAATTCCCTGTTGGGGGAGGTCAAGCAGCTGACAGGGAGTAGGAGTGTGGCTTCGGTGGCTGTGGGGAACTGTGTTGCCTTTGTTCCACGCCCCAGGTCATCACAAAATCTCTAATGCCTAGATACAATCAGAGATCCTTATAAATTGCTGTTAAAATGTGGTTTTTAATGCTACAGAAGGAGAAAACATTACACGCAGGGCTATTGATCACAGTAATTGAATTTAAATTGAATATGGAATTTGCTTTTGTACTACCCACTTATATTTCTGAGACATTCCTACTTGGATTATATACCCCAGGCCAGGTGAAAGGGCAACTATAAACCTTGACCAGAAAACATTGTGTGCTGTGGCTCTAATATTCTCTCTTAGAATTCTACTAATTTCCTCTCAACAAATGTATTCTTTTGCCTTGCCAAGACCATCCCTTCCATCTGCTTTATTTAAAAAAAAATAATGAAATTGTTTATTGGTATGAAATGATAAGGGACGTGGTGACTCAGTGGCTAAGATGCTGAGCTTGCTGATCAGAAAGGTCAGCAGTTCAGTGGTTCAAATCCCTAGCACTGCGTAATGGAATGAGATCCCAGCTTCTGCCAACCTAGCAGTTCGAAAACATGTAAAAATGCAAGTAGAAAAATAGGGACACTTTGGTGGGAAGGGAACAGCGCTCCGTGTGCCTTTGGCTTTAAGTCATGCTGGTCACATGATCATGGAGATGTCTTGGGACAGCACTGGCTCTTCGGCTTTGTAATGGAGATGAGCATCGCCCCCTAAAGCCAGAAACAACTAGTATGTATGTGCGAGGGGAACCTTTACCTTTATCTTATGAAATACTTGAGCTCTTCAGTTGTCTCTTTAAAACAGAGCATAAACACAAGAACGTTTTGACCCAAATAAAACATACCAGGCTATTATTATTATTTGCAACCTTACTTTTCACTTTAGAACTTAATGTCAACCATTAAAAGGGGCCATATTGCTGTTATGCTTCCCTACACCCCAAAATCAAGAATTTCTCTTTCCTTTGCGTGTATGTTTGTGGTTTTTTTTGTGTGTGTGTTTTTTGGTGAGTTGCTGTTATTTACATCACCTGGGAATTAGAGTGGAAAGAAGGTAAATGGGGGACAAAGATTAATATTTTAAGCATCAACCTCCTGCTTAAAGCTGTAAAAAGCAAACCGAAAAGATGTAAGTTGGCAGAGACATTGAGGAATGGGGAAAAGCAAAAGTCTCCTTTAGAAAAGACAGTCAGTTCCACAAGGCATAATAAATTAAATGGCTCAGGCTGATGTGCAACTTTCAATCTCACTTGATGCAAGAAGCCTCAGGATAGTTAGCCCCAGCATATTTAGAGATCTATGTTAGTTAGCTATCACAGTGGCTGTGGCGATTATCCTCTTTCCCACTTTATTGGGAAGATAATGGGGTAAGGTTTCAATTTACATAGAATGAAGTCATGTTGGCACACACTTGAGGGATGAGATAAAGAACTGGGGATTAATTACTTTCCAACTGATTTTTTTTCAAGAAGTAAATGAGGGATTCTTATCTGCTGAAACTAAAGAAACTAAATAAATAAATAAAAGATGTTTGTGAGTTGTATTGCAGAATTTTTCAATTTGTAGTATTGTATTCCCAAAGTAAAAAGGATCAAATGTGAGCCTCTGCCCAACACTGCCTACTCTATAACTGCTACATACAATGCCAAACTGAATTATAATGCCAACTGCACTCTTGAAAACATTTTAAGAGGATTTGATGCATCTGCCACATTTATGACTTTGGTGAAAACAAACTTATCATGATGCCTCCTTGAAAAAAAATGACTGTGAGAATCCAGTTCATCAAACTTTGTTGAAGCTAAACTGCTAAAGTTTGTTACAATATGTTTTGAGCAGATCTAAAAAAATTCAGATCTTAGGATCAATCTTCAGGATGAACATACTGTATATTACATTATGTAACATAACATAATATAACAACATAACATCACATGTACCCTTTACATCAATATGTATTATTGATGATATCACCCTAAAAATATGGTGTATATATTTGTGTGTGTGCGAACATGCAAAATACAGGTGTAGAAGTGGGGGGAAGGGTAAACAAATTAAACATAGGATTAGTCCCCCTGCTTTCTTTTCTTTTCCCTCTTGGTTTAGAAAACTAAATCTTCTGAAATATAATGCCTTTTTCACAAGAATGTTCTGTGACATTTTGAATTTATTATTATACCACCAGGAGAAAATATTTGTCAAGTTAACCAGTCTATGCTGACTGGAAAGATGAGAAGACTCTCACCTCTTATCTAAATTCTGTGAAAATACTATACAAAAGTCATGCCAAGTTGGAAGCAACCAATCAAAGTGATCATTGAGGAAAAGCTAAATCCAATATGTTATTTCTGGAACTTGCTTTTATTTATTTTTGGGAAAATGAACAAGATATATTCAAATTTGGTGTGGGTTGAGTGGGTTTTAATTTTTTTTAACCTAACCTAAGGAAATGGCTACTCTTCACATATAAACAAAGAAGGTGACCTAGTCTACTGGAGGAAAACAGTAAACGATAAGATACTGTCTTCCACATGACTGCATTTTAATCGCAAGATTCATTCAAACAGAAATACACCTATCAAAAGTAGCTAAACTGCCTACCTTCTCTGTTTAATATTTCGGATAAAATATGGAAAAAATGTAACAAGATACTTTCTTATAGCAATGTTTTAGAAGTACCACTGCATAGGTTAGACTGGGACCAGAGAAACCAAGCTTTAATTCCCTATTCAAGCATAGAAGTATGATAGCTTTTACTTAGTCCAACCTATTTCACAAGATTGTTATTGCAGGGGAAAAATTAGGAGAGATCTTTATATGTCTTGCCCTGAGCTCCTAGAAGATGTTAGCTGGTTTTCCAGATGTTCGTAGACCCAGAATACAAATCCACAAACCAACAAACAGTGATGTATGTAAGTCATTTATTTGTACACATAAATCATATCCCATCCAGTGCTAATGGTTTGAAATCCAAACTAGGTTAGCGCTAGAAGCATTTGCCTTCTAACGGACTTATAGAGTCACCCCACCCTCCAAATCACAGATACCTCCTACTCACCACCCTATCCTAAACCCCTGTGTAACAAACGTTTCCTAATATGGCTAATCCAGCTTCATTCCTATATTCCCCCACCCCACAGACTATAACGCTCTGTACCCTACCTGCCACCGACCCATGAGAGCCCTGTCATATTAAACTTATTGCCCCCTCAACAAAGTATCCAGTGACATCACTGGGGAATTCCCTGTGTAACCCCAGTTCCCAGGTAGCATTGCAAAGCAGCTTTTGGGAGCCCTCATTCAGCCATTAGTTCCATGCTGACCAGGTCCAGTGTCACTTGCTGGAGGGATCCAGGTTTGAACTGGAATGCTGATGGGCAACTACATTTGGAGTCCGACAGAAGAAAGTACGGTCATAATTTTATTAAATGAATAAAATATATCAACCAAACTGCAATGCTGTAATGACTGGTTCCTTATTTGAGACATTTCCTTGAAATTGGATTGCACTACACCACAGTGGTTGAACTTGAATTAAAACACAGCCCTCCAGTTGATGACTCAACAGATGATTGCAAAAAAAACCTGTTTTGCGTTCCTCTCAAAAGCTCAGGCTTCCTGAAGAACATGTGGATTGAGTTCTTCAGACACCAGGAAAGCAGCTTGAGCCTCAAACAAAACAAAACAAATCCAAGCTCTTCAATCCTCCTTTTCCCATTGTAAATGATTAAGGTCAAGAATTAATAATCTATGGGGATTACTTGGAAAAATTCCATTTTGGTGGTGGCTGCTGGATTGATGGCAAACTCCCCCTCTTCATCCCCCATAATCCATTCTCTGCTCTTTACTTGTCCTTTTTTTTTGGGGGGGGGGGGGGNTTGGGGGGGGGGGGAGGAATCATATAATAGTTTTTTGTTGTTGTGCTTTTTAATCATTGCTTATTTTGTTTTTTGTTTTCTGTTCACACTCTTTTCATTTTTTCCCTTTTTATTGTTGTAAACTGCCAAGAATAGCCTTACGGCAAGATAAGTGACAAAAAATTTAGTATATATATTGGTAAATAATAAACAAAGAAAAATTGGTTGTATTGTCCAGTGCTAACTTGCATTAATTTTCCTACCCTGAGTTGAAAATTAGCAGGATAAATACATTCCTGTTTATTTTTATCTTTCAATTCTCTCATTATTTAAAAATATTTCCTAATATCCTAATTTTAGGAGTTGACTCATCACCTTTGGAAGACAGTAAGCCTCATTGATCTGACCCTACTTATTAGCTAAAGAAGCAATTATGAGAGGACAAAAATTCATGCTGTGCATATCACTGCTTGCTCCCAATGACTGCAAATATCAAGCACCCTGGTAAATACCTGAAGTTGTCCTGAAGTCAGATGGGTTAGGTAGAAGTTTTTTCAAGCAACAAGGGTTCCCAATTGGTCCAGCATTTCTACTTTCACATCTGCATGCACAAAGAGTCCTTCAATGAGCATGCCCTTTGTAGGTAGTGAGGACAGCATGTCGGGTTGGATTCCACTACTGATCTAGGGTAATTGAGCTCATAGTCTAATTTGACAAAATAACTTCTGCACAATAACTGCAGATACTTCTGGTAATAGCTGTCTATCCATCTTTTTACAGTTTGTTGCTTACACCTAAAAAAAAAAAGCAGGCAGTATTGGGATTTGATATTCCATCCATGTTTGTCTCTGCTTCCTTCAGTCCTAACAGACTTCTACCCACAATATGCCATCTGCCAAATATGTATTTAATTTTCATAGGGAGAAGAGCTTCTCCTTTTTGCCTCAACAAGTAGTTTCAATCTATCCAGGTTTAAATAATCTCTACTGTTGAACTGTTAAATCTCATAAAGTCAATATCTGGATGGTAGTCTGAATATTTCTAAATAAAAAAGTATTCATTGGAATTAAAACCCATTGAACTTGATGAAACTGTTCTAAGTGGGTTTTTTTTAAATACAGTCCAACAATTTATCACTTCTTTTCCTCTTTGAACTGAGAGGAGCAAAATCCATTGCTGGACATAGCACATTTACAAAAATAAAAAATAAACTAAAAACCTTCCTAGTCATCTCTCTACCTCTGTCTCTCTAGTTCAGGAGTTGAAACCCATGTAGGTTAAAGTTGCCAAGGTTGAAAAGCACTCTCTAAACTATTTTACAATTGTAGTCTAATTCTATAGCTCTTAAAACACAAATGTTGAAATGTTAGGATTTTTCAACCGCTCCAGGTATTTACATTTCCCCCACTATATTATAGATTAAAAAAAAATTGACAACAAATTATCCTTCCTTTTATATTGGTTCGTAAACTGAATGCCTGGAGGATTATGTCCATAATTAGGTCAATTATTTCAAATGGCAAGAAACAGTTATACAGTATATGATATGTGAAAATCTTGAAAAATACAGGGAGAAGATAAATTGAATCCTTCATAACCTGAGCTCCTTCTCTATGGATTAAAATACCATTGTATTCAAAGTCTATGTTTCATTGGCTTACTTGTAGGAATTACCTAATGGTTTTGCTGCAATAATATTGCTCTTAGAAACAGTAAAAAAAAATCTCAACCTAGTTTCTTGTTCAATTTTCAAGCTATCTAAATCATGACAGAAGTATCAAATTACTAGAGTATTTAAAAAAACCCTGATTTTAAGTGGCTTGGTAGTGTTACATTGTTCTCAAAGCAGTTGGTGGCTTTAAGTCAATTCTGTGGCTGCTTTGAACAGTGAGTACAATTTTCTCAGTAGAACTTCATATAACATTAGGACAGAATGGCTATATTGAGCTGGCATAAAAATACACGTGAGCATCATCATTATCAATGTTAGCAAGGACATTATAAAATCTATGTAAAAAAATAGTAGCAGGGAAACCCACATATGCACCTACACAATTCTAACTTTAGCCATATGTTATTTTCTGTTAAATGTTTCTTGGTCTTGTTTACCAAGCTTTATTTTCAAGTTACATAGCCACATAGAAAATATTAGTGTTTAGGTAATCTGGGAATTTTTATTAGCTTTCATTGGCAACCAATTACAGGTAATCCCTGATTTACAACAATTCATTTAGCGACCATTCAAAGTTTCAATGGCACTGAAGAAAATGGCTTATGATTGTTTTTTACACTTATGACCCTTGTTGCATCCCCATGATCACCATAATCTGATGTCAGAGGTGGTGTTCAGAAGGTTCTGACCAGTTCTAGAGAACTGGTAGTAGAAATTTTGAGTAGTTCGGAGAACTGGTAGTGGAAATTTTGAGTAGTTCAGAATACTACCTCTGACTGGCCCTGCCCCCATATATTATCTGCCTCTCAAGTCCCAGCTGATTGGCTGGGTCTTCTTTTGTTGCCTTGCACAGGAGAATGGAGCTGGAAAGCAGGTTAGTGGGGTTGGAATTGACATTTTGCTTCCCCTGCCATGCCCACCAAGCCACACCACACCCACCAAGTCACACCCACAGAACCAGTAGTAAAACATTTATCCTACCACAGCCTGATGTGATCAAAATTCAAAATTCAGGTGCTTGGCAATTGACCCATATTTATGACAGTTGCAGTGTTCCATTTTGTGACCTTCTGACAAGCAAAGTCAATAGAGAAGCCAGATTCACTAAATAATCTTATTATTAACTAAAGATTCACTTAACAATTGTGGCAAGAAAGGTCATAAAAGTGGGGCAAAACTCACTTAAATGGTCATAAAAATGACGTAAAACTCATATAACCAGTGTCTCACTTAACAACAGAAATGTTGGGCTGAATTGTGGTTGTACTTTGAAGACTATCTTTGGTTTCATTAAGGAAATTGTTACATGTTCAATACAGGTACTCCTTGACTTACAACCATAACTGAGCCCAAATTTTTCTTTACTAAGCAAGACAGTTGTAAAATGACTTTTGCCCCATTTTACAACCTTTCTTGCCACGGTTGTTAAGTGAACCTGGCTTCCCCATTGACTTTGTCAGAAGGTTGCAAAAGAAGATCAGATCAGCCCAAGACATTGCAACTGTCATAAATACATGCCAGTTGCCAAGTGTCCTAATTCTGATCACATGACCATGGGGACACTACCATGGTTGCAAGTGTAAAAAAAGTCATAAGTCACTCTTTTCAGTGTCGTTGTAAATTCAAACTTCAATTCTATTCTAAAAAAAAAAGGGTCATGAATGAATGGTTATAAGTCAAGCACTATCTGTAGTGACTACAAGTATTATGTTCAGAAGTTGTATGACAGAATTTAGCATGCAATGAATGACCTTTATGTGATTTAACAATGTAGGGAATAACGCCAGAAAATAGCATTCAGAATTTTTGTATATTTATAAACACTGATCATTTTTAATCAGCTAGCACAATATTTTTTGTTCTTGCCAGTTTGGACTAATACGGTTACACTAGGAAAAAACATTATTTTTATTACATGCCACAGAGATCTCAAAAATTCAGATTTTAAAAAATTTTGCTTCATGTTGCTTACATATAAATATTTGACATTTTCTCATGTAAAAGGATAACTGAACTTTTGTTTAGAACAGCAGGTTTTGGGGGGATTTTTTTTGTGCCTTCAATTAGTGTTGACTCTTGGTGACTGCTAGTTTGACTGTCCCTCCAGTTTTCTCAGTAACATTTTCAGAGGTGGTTTACCAAGGCCTCCTTTCTAGGGCTATCAGAGAGTTATTGGCACAGGGTCACACAGCTGGGTTCATGGTTAAAGTGTGTTGAGAACTCACAGTTTCCCAGTTTTTTGCCTGATGCTTTAACCATCACATCAAACTGCTCTCAACAAAACAATATTGCAGGGAAGGTTCTTTTTGATTCCCTCCCTTCCCCCATGTTCTTAAAACATGGACAAAATCTATCATTGTTTAATGATATAGAAGATTAGGACTTGTGCAGTCTTGCTGAGAAATATGCAGTGAATGAGATAATTTATAAGATAATTTAATTTTCTTACATTTATTAGGAAAATTTACAAGGTAAGATTTTATGGATATCTATTAATAATAGGGAAATGAAACAATGATAATCTATCAGATCAAGGTCCATAAAGAATGTATTAATATTGTACTAAATGATATAACAAGTATAAAATCCCACCTTAAGTACACAGAATATAATATTTAAAACTAAATTACCCCACTATTTAAGATAGCTGAACACGTTATTCCCTAGGTTGCTGTCTCCTATCATTATTTATTCATTTAAGTTTATTCATTCAACTTCATTGCTTCGAGTTTTATTTATACAGCAAGAATCAAAATCCAATTCTATGAGATGCACTTTTTTGCACTAATTGATACACATGATTTACAAAAACTGAAATCAAGTACAAGGTTTCAGAAAATCAATAATTCCATCTTTCACATGTTTACACACACACACAATACACACACACTATGTACTATGTACCATGTACTATATATACTATCTACTATCCCTCTAATTGTAATTTTAACTCTAAGAAGTTTATCAGTCATTTGATATTATACATAGCCTTTGACTTATGACCAAAGCACTGTTGTAATTTCAAATGATCATGGAACAGATGGTTGTTAAGTGAGGACTCCCAGTACAGTACCAAAATAAGTGAGAGTGAAAATGTACAAGTTGGGAAAATTATACAATCAGTATTTGGTTTATAGGGCAAGCAGAAATCTCATGAAAGCACCTTTAAAATACTTGTGTGGAGAAATCCATGAGTTTTTTTAAGAGTGTTGGGACTTTTATTTCTGCCCCTAGAAATAAAATAACCTACTTAATGGAATTGGAATAACATTTACCTGTGATTTAGGAACATATCACAGTTGGTTGTGCTTACACAACAAGCTAAGTTAATATCAGTTAGTTGATGGAAGATTATGATCTGCAACTAACTCTGAGGGAATATATACAGCGTGTGTGTGATGTATATGTAAATAAATATTTACTGTAACAGATTCAATCTACTTGTCTGAAATTTGTCTTGGGGATGGATAAGTGTGTACCAGCCCCAGCAATAAGGGTAAAGATGGCCATTTAGTAAAATATTAATTACTCTTTTACTTTTACTTTATCTTATCTACTTTATCTTATTCTATTTTACCTCACCATAGATATTTTACCTCACTTCAGTGCATCTTATCTTATTTTGTTGTACTTTACTGTGAGTGATGGTCATATTTGATATGATCAATTGATCAAGAAAATATATTGAATCATATTGTAATTCCAGAAAACTGCTATGGAACTTGTGGAAATGTGCCTGAATGCAGTCCATATCTGCACTGCTCTTTAATGCAATGAATGTTTTAAAGGACTGCCAACAGATACAACAATCAGTTCCCTGTGGGTTCAAAAGTACCCTTTTAGAATTAAATCCAAACTAGAAAGTCCTAATTACTTTAACCTAGGAATGAGTTTAATGGTTTTATTACCCTTTGGTTGATGTTACATCAGGGGTGGGATTCTACCAGTTCGCAACTATTCGCTAGAACTGGTAGTTAACATTCTAAGCAGTTCGGAGAACCAGTTATTAGAAGAAATTACTTGCCCAATTCTTTGAGGAAGGCAGGAAGGAAACATTCTGGTGCTGCTTACAGAAACTGCCTCTTCGTTAAAGGGCCTGTCACATAGGCTGATGGATGCAAAAAGTATGTAAAAAGGACACAGCGGACGAGAAAATTTTCCATCTGTTGTTATCCGCTCTCAAAAGTG
>BHFT01010804.1:0-25800 GCA_004320025.1 Laticauda laticaudata
TCGAACGGATGGCAAGGTTTTTTGTCCGTTTTACATCCTCTTTGCATCCGTTGGTTCGGTGTGACATGGGCTTTAGAGAGGGCTGTAAAGGACTGTGAAGTAGTATACAAGTCTAAATACTACTGCTATTGCTACTTTAACCATTGGAACCATCTGGCAAATTACAATGCCAATATTCCATCCTTCCCATGAATAAGATTTGAAGTAAAATGATTTATCTTGAAGTACAGTTAGTGAGAAAGAAAAGAAAAGGACCAACAGGTTTGCCTGAATCACTCATACCGTGATACAGATTGATAAATATATCTCTGAATGAAACTCACCTTGTTTTGACTGCTTTATATTGATTTGGTAAGACCACACGTGGAATACTGCATCCAGTTTTGGTCACCATGATACTAAAAGTATGTTGAAACTCTAGAAAGAGTACAGAGAAGAGCAACAAAGATGATTGGGGACTGGAGGCTAAAACATGTGAAGAATGGTTGCAGGAACTGGGTAGTCAACAAAGAGAAGGACTAAGGGAGACATGATATCTGTCTTGGTATCTGAGGAACTGTCACAGAGAAAAGGGGGTCAACCTATTCTCCAAATCTTTTGAGGACAGGAATCTGGAAAAAAGTAATATTTCCTTTGAGTTGAGCCTCAGCTGGGAGAACCAGCTTGACTTCCATATCATAATATCTTCATGAAGCACCATTTCATTATTTGCTGATAAGAAATTAAGGCTTCCAGGCTCCAGGCACCAAACGTAAATTTTCAATTCTTTCTGAGGCAATTAGAGACTCATCTGTGCACCCATGTGCACGTAAGACCAAAATAAAGCCTGTTTTTTCTTCTTCTGATGTCTCTTGGGGACAGCAATGTGTATATGCTTCCTAGTAATATCTTCCTGTCATCTTAAATTACTTAATGGAGTTTGGTGCATTCTCGCAAAGCCCTGCTTTGTGAGGTCATGAAAATTTATCTCAAACATTTTCTCCTGGCTTGTTGAAGCTGTGAATCCCCTCTCTTAAAAGAAAAAGAAAGAAAGAAAGAAAGAAAGAAAGAAAGAAAGAAAGAAAGAAAGAAAGAAAGAAAGAGAAGGGAGGGGAGGAAAAGAAAGGAAGTTAATGGATAAAGAAGAAAAGGAAAGGAATTGAACTGAATTAGTAAAGAAGGAAAGGAAAGGAAGTGAATGGATAAAGAAGGAAATGAAACATGTTGTAAAATGTGTAAACATAAAGTCTCAAATGCAGTTCTTTAACATATGCATCACAAGTATGCAACATTGACACTTAACAAAACGATGGATTTGAGGGCTGATTTGGCAGGAAAAAAATCCCTATCCATTTTGATGGGTCACATATGTCTTTGTGTATGTTTTAAAAAAGCATTTGGATTGTTCAGATATCCAGCTTTTATTTTTTTTTATCCTTTTAGGGACCATTTCTTTCCATCTGGCTGCCACTGTTTTTAGACTGCTTTCCCTTTGACTGCTCTGTCATCTTGTATTTGTGGACTATTCTACTGAGTTAGAGGTCACATTGGCTTCAGTATCAGAAGTAAACCTTTTCTTCTTCCATGCATTTGACAATCACTTTTTAAAAAATACAATGGCTTTTATTGCTCAACTCAGGTTGAAATCACTCCTTGAGTGGAGCCATGGTTTGTTTAACCTTGGTTTATGAAACACGGCACAGTTTGAATCCAGCCATAAGCCAGTTTTCTTGAGCAACGAGGAAGCAAATCACACCGATAGATGAATGCAATGCACCAATGCATCATCTTTTGACTATGTATTGCATTGATGTTAACTTGCATCTTGCTTCTAAATGGTTTAATCACAGAGAGCTGGGGCGACTGAGCAGTCAAAATGTAAATAAATCAACACTAGGGTGGCTGGTTGGTAACTCATATATTGAAGTTTTGACTATGTGATGACATTTTCAAACAATGCAAAAAATGCAGCATTGTGTTGTGGCCTGCCAGCAGCCAGCAGAACTGGTGGCCTCCAGTGTTGAAGCTCCCATAACTTCTGAAGGCAACTTCCGTTCCATGGGTTGATTGTTCTCACTGTTAGAAAATTTCTCCTTCTTTCCTATTATCAAACATGATAAGTCTGCAGCTCCCAGAATTCCAAGTTGTTATGATCCCTGAGAATTCTGGGACTTGCTATTCTGAAGTCTGAAAATACTGAAAGAGATGGTGTAGAAGGGACAATCACAGATTCCACAGAAGATCAAATAAGGTGGTCTGCCAGAAGGAGACCAACAATGGTACTTGTCATTAGTGAACCTAAGAAAGAATTTCAGCAGATTTGAACAGATTAACAGAGTTGGAAGGGACCTTGTACGTCATCTAGTCTAACCCACCCCCCACCCAAGTAGGAGGCCCTACACCATTTCTGACAGATGGCAGTCCAGTCTCTTCTTGAAAGCCTCCAGTGATGAAGTTCTCACAACTTCCGAAGGCAATTTAGGTTGCCTGCTTCCATTTGCATCTGTCCATTTTGAGATTAGGAGATTTGAAGGATATTAAGTGTCAATCAAGCTGTTGAGCATTGCACATGGTGCACTGTCATCTTCAAGAATGAATCACTATCCCTGAGAAACTCACAGGGCCCTGGTTGAAATTACAACACATGTCAGCTTTGGAAGCCCTATTTTAATTTGCAGCTTCCATGCTGCCATATTCTAGTGCCTGGGAATTTGGGAGGAGGGATTTTAGAGAGGTGGAAGTTTAGATATAACAACATTGTTCTTCAAGCCATCCTGCACCTGGGAATGGTGATGGCCCAGGGTGGGATACAAAACAAACACAGTCACAAAAAACAGGTGAAGCCCCTTCAGTTTGCTTCCAAGGTCCGAATATCTTTGACGGAAAACAAAAACATTCCCAAACAGTTACATGAAGGAGGAAAAAAGCAACACAAACCAGAAAAGATAAGGGCTGGAGGCTGTCCACAGATAACACACACTGGAAAGGACACCAAACTCAGAGAGGAACTATAAACCAGAGATATTTACATGATTTGTTTCCAGTGTTTGCCAGTATGCAGGTCCAAATTGCAGCCCATGAAGAGGATCAAGGCCCTTTCCTCCAGAGTAGATCATGTCTTTCCCTTATCCTTTCCTCCCTGCATGCCCTAGGATGGAGGGGGGGTGGACCTGGGTCTTCCTCTGACAGCTCAGTTGGCCTCTGCCCTTCCCCAGCCTTCTCCATAACCTCCGGAGCCACACCTCCACTCCCTATTAGCTGTTCCTCCTCTCCCTCAAGGTCAGTCTCCACCAGGGGCATGACAGAGTGGTTGGAGGGATGGTGATTGGAACATGTGATGGACTGGTAGGTGTGGGGGAGGGATCTTTGAATTTCTTTTGGAAAGAGAAAACCCAAAACTCTCAGATTCAGATTTTCCCAGATGTACCAATATAACAACTCTAATAAAATGAACCTTTGAGAAAATGCTTGTCTTGGAGTTTATTGGTTTGGAGTTTGTTAAGTTGGAATGCTGACAATAAATATAAATGGAGTAAGAGATGCTAGGAAATTTCAGAAGGCCTGCAGCATCCATAGCCAGGCTACACAGCCATGTGTCTGTGTGTGTCTCTCTGTGTGTATGTGTGTTGATGCGCTGTCGCCATGCCACTCTTTTTTAATTTCTTGTTTTGGTGCTGTAGTAAGAAATGGATTATAGATGATTCTTTCCCACCCAGTTTTCGCTTTTCCTGCAATTTTTATGACTAGAGAAGTCAAGGGTAATAGCGCCACAAGATTGTGTAATATTTTCTGCATGGGAGAAGGGAGGGAGGGAATTTTTTTTCCGGGTTCAGTCTAGAGCTCTGTAAAGCAGTGACTAAAATCCCATAAATACTTCCAGTTTCAGTCTGGCAGCTGCAAGGAAGAAAAAAGAAGAAGAAGAAGAAGAAGAAGAAGAAGAAGAAGAAGAAGAAGAAGAAGAAGAAGAAGAAGAAGAAGCAGCAGCAGCCTCTTTGCATCTCTGTCCTCCCCTTTGTCTCCTCCCCAGCCCTTCCTCTATCATTCATTCTCCAAGACCGGTATTTAAAATGTAAATAAAAAGAAAGCTTTTAGGAGATTTAAGTGTTTCCCCTTGGTATTTAAATTATTCAATTATAACCAAAGCTATTAAAATACAGTTAATTAAAATGGTTGGAGTGTTTTCCTTTGCACTGATCACAGTGCTGCCCTCTTCCTCCCTCTAGCTGTTTTAATTCCTATTAAAAATGATAATACTCGACTTTATTCATAAATGCAGCAACTTTAATGCGTGGTTTTGCAAGAGATCCCTTCGGTACACAACTGCTCTGGCTTGCTCCTTTTTCTGGCAGTGATGTGGAAATTTTGCTCGAGTCCTTGGAGGCTTTGTGGGCATTTAATAAGCAAGAGCTCAGCACCCCAATGCAAAGCAATTTCTCCTCCCCCTCAGAAGGAAGGGAGGAAAAAGTATTTAAATGCAGCAAAAGTATTTGGTACAGTCAAATATAATTAAAGGCTCCAAGAGAGCTCCAAAGTTTAATAACCACAGCAACAGTCTTAACGCTCAGACCCAGGTTTCATGAGTGATAATATTGAAGCCGGCAAATCACCACTTTAAATATTTTATGAGAAAGGTTTTCATTGCATTCCACTGGAAATACCGCCATGTTCGGCTTCAGTAGAAATGAGCAAGAACATTCTACTCTGTTCTGCCCTGTTGTATTTTTTATGGCTTATAATTATTTGTTGAGAGCCAGCTTGGTCTAGTGCAGAGGTCAGCAACCTGCGGCTCTGGAGCCGCGTGTGGCTCTTTCATCCCTCTGCTGCAGCTCCCTGTTGCTGTTTGACTCCACAATTGATAGGGTTTTTGGTTAGGACAGGTAGAGGAAAAGGTATCCCGTGCTAGAAGGAGACTCTATGGAGGGGCAACTGGACTTCTAGTCAGCTCCACAATTGATTGGGCTTTTGGTTAGGACAAGTAGAGGAAAAAGGACACCGTGTTAGGAAGAGACTGTATGGTAGGGGAACTGGACTTCTGGTCAGTTCCAGAATTGAATTGGGAGTTTCTGTTAGGACCTTTGTGGCTCTTTGAGTGCTTAAGGTTGCCGACCCCTTGTCTAGTGGTTAAGGTGCCAGGCCAGAAGCTGGGGAACTGTGTGTTGTAGTCCTGTCTTAGGCACAGAGAAAGATAGGTGACCTTGGGCCAGTCACACCATCTTCTCAGCCTTAGGAAGCAGGCATGAACAAACCACCCCTGAGAAATACCTTGCCAAGAAAACTGCAGGGACTTTTCCAGGTTGTGGCCAGGTGTCCAACAAAATGGACTCCAAGGGAACAAATATGTTGTAGCCAGGGGTGGGCTTCAAAAGATTTAGCAACTGGTTCTCTGCCTAATTGCTGGGTGGGCGTGGCCTGGTCAGCCTCCTGCACCATGGTCGGACGGCATTTTTGCAGCCCTGCCAACTCTCACGGTTCTGCCGTGAGTCTCACGATTTTTTGGCATGTCTCACGGTCTCACGACAAGGCTCCTCAATCTCACGCCAAATTTAAAATGCTTTTTTTTTTCCCCAAATTTGGGGGTCGGCTTATACACGCATAAATCTGATTTCTGACACAAATGACATGACGATATGACACCACTNCTCACTATTTTTTGTAGAATCTCCAGATTTTTTTTCATGGGTCTCCAGATTTTCCTTTATCGGGGTTGGCAGGTCTGTTTTTGCTCTCCCCAGGCTCTGGAGGATCTGGGAGGCCTGCTTTTCAACATCCCTGAGCCTCTGCACAGTCCCTGCACTTACCTGGGATCCAAAACAGTGTGGAGACTCCTGGGAGGCTCAGGGTGGGATGAGCGTGGCCAGGCAGTCATTGCAACTACCAGTTCATTGAGCTAGATGTAAAATTAACATCAGGTTCATCCAAACTAGTGAGGACCGGTAGCAGCCCACCCCCTGGTTGTAGCTTCCCAAGCATAATAAGCTGGTTTCTGGCTGTGCACGTGGTCAAGGGATGAAACAATACCCCCAGCTGTTTTAAAATACCCTGAAAGCTCCTTCTAAAGTTTTGTAAATTTTTAAGGAATGGTATTCCCAAAGCAGGGATATCGGGAATCAAACTTTGGATTTAAAAAGATGTGGCCTTAATTTAAATGGCGCTGGAGTCATCACACCTCCTTCTGCACCCGTTGCCACACATCCTGACTTTATGTTGGAGTGGAAAAGGACGTAACCAGGAGTGGGATGCTATCAGTTTGGCACGGTTCTATAGAACTGGTAGCTGTGAAGAGCAGCTGACACTGAATCGGTTCGGTATTTGGCCCATCCACCTGCCTGGGCTCTAGGCTGTCCTTTATTCCTTGCTTTTCCCTCCTCACAGAAGATGTTGAAAAAGCAGGAAACAAGAGGATTTTCAAACACTGCGCACCCGAGCACAGCACTTGTCAGCTGTCCAATCCACAGCTGATTTATTGCAAACACTGCACACACGCGTAGTTCAAATCGTTCCACTGGCTGGCCCCTCCCCACTCACTCACTCTTACCTGGCATACGAGCCACCCAACTTGCCTGGTTTGGTAAGTTGCTAGTTTTCCTTTCTTTTTCCCTCTACCATCAGCTGGTCTGCTCTGTCAGGAGATTTAGATTAGCTAGAAAGCAGGAAATCCTTGGTTTTCTTGCTTTTTAGCCAATCTAAAAGCAGAGCCGAACCTTCCTTAGGACTGAAGCTTCTACTTTTCATTGCAGAGTCAGACTCAGGTCGCTGATGGTGTGTTGTGAGTTAATTTTGTGAGTTTGCTTGCAAGCAAATTTTATGTGACAGACTCAGGTAGCTGATTGGAGATAGATCGATCTCTAAGTGAATCTGTGATTCTGTGAGCAACTCAATCTGCCTGCCTGCTTTGCCTTCTTTTGGGTAAAAGTTGCTCTTTTTAATAAAAAAAAATCAATATTTACATAAATATTTATAATATTTACATACAAGCATAGTCAGCAAGACACACCCACAAATTAGGCCACACCCACAGAACTAATTATTAAGAAATTTGAATCCCACCCCTGAATGTAACATATCCAATTTCAAATTGGATCACATAGAACAGGTCCACTAAATTTGCAGTTCTAAGCCAGCTAATAGAAGCAACTAAATGGGGGTTTCTGCAGTGTCAAAAGGATAGCTGACAACTCAGCAGTCTTGGCTGCCATTTTGTGCTCTGCACAGCCATGCCTGCTTGGATGAAGTCTAATTTATTTCAGTGGGACTGACTTCTGAATAAACTCTATTGCTGTGACTCAGCCAACGAACACCACCCATTTAAAAGAGAGACAGAGACAGAGAAACATTTTCACCCTTCTTGATTGAGATCCTTTGTTAGACCGCAAGGAAAGGATGAACTCACCCTTTTGTCTGAACATTTTAGTGAGCCCTGTACATCTTCCCTCTCATGAATAAACAAGGTTTTATTTATTTATTTATTTAGGGATGAAGGAAATCAGAGAAGATTGAGACGGTTATGCAATGACCATGCTGAGATTTAGTTTATTGAAGCTGGAAGATATGAGGAGGACAAGTGAAAGCATTTGACTGGTGGTTTGCTGGTTTCATAATGCGCTGGCACCTGCTGTGCTCTGCATCCTGTTACTAAATTCATCTCCAGCAAGCTGTTTTCAGTTCCTTCCAAACTCCAAACTGCTCCCAACCCCCTTGGCCAATTTGGATGAGCACTGTTTGTTCTTCAGAGACCTGGAGTTGCAAAGACAGGCTTGGGACACAGAGGTGACCTTCTCCAGATGTCTTCCAGCTCCACCGGTCAAAATGCAGCATCGAGGGGAAACAAAACAAGATTTGAACATTCCCCCAAAGATTGCCACAGAGCTTAAGAGCCCAAGCATAAATTATGCACCATGCGTTTCCAGTTTTCCCTGGGCTGCTGTGCCATGCGAAATGATGGAAGGTTCTTACCCGTGGTGAGATTTATGAACCCTGGGAGAAATCAAGCCCCCCTGCAAGTGTCACTGTGACTCTGATGGATCATGGAGAAGGACATTTGCTCCAAAATGAGGAAGCAAAATAGTCAGGAGGAAAGAAAAGATTCTTGTCTTAGATTTTTGCATCCCACTGATTTTAGTGAATCATTGCATCAGAGGTGATATTCAGCAGGTTCTGATCAATTCTGGAGAACCAGTAGTGGAAATTCTGAGCAGTTCAGAGAACTGGCAAATGCCACCTCTGACTGGCCCTGTCCCCATCTATTCTCCGCCTCCCATTGAGTCCCAGCTGATTGGCTGGGTCTTTTTTAGTTGTCCTGAATAGCAGAACGGAGCTGGAAAGCAGGTTAGTGGGATGGGGAAGAAATGGGGATTTTGCAGTAATCTTCCCCTGCCATGCCCACCAAGCCACACCCATAGAACCATTAGTAGAAAAATTTGAATCCCACCACTGCCCCCATTTATTCTTTGCCTCCCATTGAATCCCAGCTGATTCACTGGGTCTTCTTTTGTTGACCTGCACAGGAGAACAGAGCTGAAAAGCAGGTTAGTGGGGTGGGGAAGGAATGGGATTTTGCAGTAACCTTCCCCCAGGGGTGAGGTAGGAATGGAGATCACAACAGAATATAATCAGATACGACAAAAGTTAAAAATCAATACAGATGAGATTATGATGTCTTTATAAATGTATATGCTGGATAGACCAATTGTATCAAGGTAACACTGTACATTTGATAACTATCATATATTTTAGTATGGAAGGAAAAGATGATGTCAGGATAGTTATGCTGTGTCTAATGTTTTAATGTGTAATTAATAAAATTTATATTTTTTTAAAAAAAGAAGTTGTGGGTGCTCCATCACTGGAGGTTTTTAAGAAGACATTGGACACAATCATTTATCTGAAAAGGTATAGGGTCTCCTGTTTGAGCAGAGGGCTGGACTAGAAGACCTCCAAGGTCCCTTCCAGCTTTATTCTGATTAGATTGCATATTAGCTGACCCTGTTCAAGTACAAGGCATCTGGCAACTGGTACCCAATTGGATAAAGGAGAACAGACACCAGGCTCAAACTGAGTGGCACAGTATGCAAAGCCAATTAACTGTCATTATCTCCCTACATGCATCTCTTGAAGGATCCAAGATGCACTTAAGCAAATGGGCTTGACGGTTACATGGACGTCTAATTAAGCTGAGAAATAATGTCTTAACAATATAGTTCAGATGGAAGGAATGTTGTCATAGTGGATTCTGCACGTAGAGATGAGGTCTAAGTCAGCCTTGTGAAGAGCAACTAAGATGATTAAAGTCCTGGAGATAAAAACATAGAAGAATGGTTGCAAGATTTGGGTACGCCAGTCTGGAGAAAAGAAGGACGAGGAGTAACATGATAGCAGTCTTCCAGTATTTGAGGGGTTGCCACAAAGAAGAGGGGGTCAACTTATATTCCAAAGCACCAGACAGGGCAGGACAACTTTTGAGCACCTCTAATTTTTGGAAATTGAAAGCAGAAAAATTTGACACACCCTAACTACAGAATAACAGTTGAAAGCAACCTTGGAGGTCTTCTATTCCAACTGCCCATTCGAACAGGAGAACTGTACCATTTCAGACAAATGGCTGTCCAATCTCTTCTTAAAAGCCTTCAGTGACTTCTGCAGACAAGTTGTTCCACTGGTTAATTGTTCTTTCAGGAAATTTCTCCTGAGTTCTACGTTGCTTCTCTCCTTGGTTCATTTCCATCTCTTGCTTCTTCTTGCCTTCAGGTGCTTTGGAGAATAGCTTGACTCCCTCTTCTTTGGGGCAACTCCTGAGATACTGGAACAGTGCTATCATGTCACCCCGGTCCTTCATTTCATTCAGTCAGACATACCCAATTCCTGCAACTATTTTGCTTCAATTTCAGAGGTATCTTATTTTCCTCTTTTGTTGGATTATATGTGCATGAGAAGGTAAAGGAAAAGGTAGACTAAGTCAGTTCTCCATCTCTCCACAGCAGCTCTGACTGCAGGATGGGTTTGTAGGAGCAAAGGGTACTTAAAGAGCATTTGAAAGAGATTGTCTTTGCTGGTCTACTCACATTCCTGCAACAACCAAAGGGAGAGAGAAAAATCCAGTTCTGGAATCTTCCTCTCCGTTGAATCAGTGATGTTTTCATACATTTAATATCAGTGACTCAGTTTTTTGACCATGAAAGGATGGGAGGACGAAGAAGAAAAGATACATTATGTTCTCAGCCTTCCATGCACCACAAAGTCAGGGTGTGTGGGGGGAACGTAGGCTTCTCCTTGTGTGTGTTGGCAGTTTGTTGACAGAGGCCAGAGTCAATAGAGGACAAGTGAGATTGACTGTCCTTGGATACCCTGAAGCATCCAAAGCTGGCAGAGGGCTGCAGCTGTTGGGAAGAAGAGGTAATGGAGAAGTATGTGCCATGTTCCCTCAGGAAGGATTAAATGATGGAAAGGCTTCACGATGAAACCCTTGCAAATTCTGGATGCAGGGACCTCCTTACCTAAATGTTCTGAGATGATCAGCCTCAGTCAGTCTCATACCTTACTTACCTTTCAGTGAACAACAGAATTACAGAGTCAGAAGGGACCTTGGAGGTCTTCTAGTCCAGCCGTCGCCAACCAGTGGGACGCCGCCCACTGGTGGGCTGTGAGAAAATTTTGGTGGGCCGCAGAAAAATCTCACCCCCGCAGGAAAAAATACACAGGCTGCCGCACCCACATGGCCCACGGGACCCCCCCCCCGCCCACTCATCTTTAACCAGTTAAACTTGCCTGCTAAAAAGCTTATTTTTCCTTTTTCCAACCATCATCTGTTCTGCTTTGCAGAGAGATTATTGGTTGGATTTTCTTGCTTTCTATCCAGTCTTTAGATCTTTGCTCAGCACAGTCTGAACCTCCCTCAGACTGAGAAGTTTGCTTGCAAGCAAATTCAGGGCAAACTCACGGCAAGCAAATTTGAAAGAGGTGAGCTAGCGATGGCAGATAGATAGATCACTGAATGATTCTGTTGAGCAACTCAATCTGCCTGCTTTGCCTGATTTTGGATAAAAGTTGCTCTTTTCTTATAAAAAAAATCAATATTGACATGCATGATGTGTTGTGAGTTAATTTTGTAAGTTTGCTTGCAAGCAAATTTTATGTGACAGATCTGAGCTAGCCAATGTCAGATAGATAGTTTTCTTGAATGAATCTGTGATACTGTGAGAACTCAATCTGTCTGCTTTCCTGATTTATGGTAAAGAGTTTAGCGTCTTTTTTTATAAAGAAAAATCAAATATTGATATATTAAATACTTTAGTAATATTCTAACAGTAACAATTATATTTATATAAATATTTATAATATTTACATACAAGCCATGCCCAGCCAGTCACATGACTACCAAGCCACACTTACAAATTAGACCATGCCCACAGAACCAGTTACTGGTCTCTGGGATCTAAAATTATGAGTTTGATGGTCCCTGAGATCCAAAAGGTTGGCAACCCCTGTTCTAGTCCAACCCCCTGCCTAGGCAGGAAAGCCTACACCACTTCAGACAAATGGTTATCCAACTTCTTTTAAAAAAATTCCAGTGTTGGAGCATTCACAATTTATGGAGGCAAGTTGATCCTCTGATTAATTGTTCTGACTGTCAGGATATTTCTCCTTAGTTCTAGGTTGCTTCTCTCCTTGATTAGTTCCCATCCATTGCTTCTTCTCCTGCCTTCAGGTGCTTTGGAAAATAGATGATAGATAAAATGATGAGAAAGAGAGAGGGACAGAGACAGAGACAGAGGCAGAGACAAAGACAGAGAGAAAAAGAGAGAGGGGGGGAGGGAAATGATAGATAGATAGATAGATAGATAGATAGATAGATAGATAGATAGATAAATACATTGATACATAGATACATAGGTATAGAAGATTGACAGATACATAGATACTGTACATAGATAGATAATCAATTTACACTATAACCTTTCTTTGTTTTATGTAATTCAAGTCAGCATACATCATGTTTCTACCTTCTATTTTCAGTACAACAACAATCCTGTAATGTTGGTTGGGTGAGGAAAGATTTATCCCAAAGTCGTCCTGCCAACTTTGTACCTAAGGGTATAAAGGGAGAATTAAAAAAAATGGTTTCCCAGTTGCTACTCTACTTTAACCTTTACCCTAAGCTAACTCACATGGGTGGATGGATGGATGGATGGATGGATGGATGGATGGATGGATGGATGGATGGGTGGGTGGGTGGGTGGGTGGATGAATGGATGGATGGACTGACAACCAGNATGGATGGATGGGTGGGTGGGTGGGTGGGTGGATGAATGGATGGATGGACTGACAACCAGACAGGCAATCAAAAAAGTAGCCAGTAGACCAGACCAACAGATGTAACATTAATTTCCTTTCTTAGGGTATCTCATTTTTTGTCTCTCCTTCCTCTCCTTTTCTGGGCAAATGTAATATATATATATATATATATATAGCTCAGGAATTGCAAAGCTGTGAATCATTCTTCCCTTTGCCAAAGCCACTCACTGGGTGGGCTTTTTTCGGCGGCCTCATAGAATTTGCCTTTATGACCCTGTCAGGCTCCCATTTCTCCTCACAGGAGTTGTCTACCCCCCACTCCCCAGGCCATGATTTTTCTCTTACACTAAAGGAAAGGGTGTCATGTTTAATTATCAGAAGTATTGTGTGTCTTGCTTTTTTCTCCCTTGTGTTTTCCCAATCACCTTTAATGAATTAAAACTGAAGGCAGATTCAGAGTTTGAACTCATTTTGTGTATTTTTGCTTGAATTACTGTTCTCTCTCTCTCCCTCTCTCCCTCTCTCCCTCCCTCCCTCCTTCTCTCTCTCTCTCTCTCTCTCTCTCTCTCTCTCTCTCTCTCCNCTCTCTCTCTCTCTCTCTCTCTCTCTCTCTCTCTCTCTCTCTCTCTCTCTCTCTCTCTCTCTCTCTCTCCCTTGGAGGGGGAGTCCCAAAAACTTACTTCCATTACAAATACAAGAGAAGTCTTACCTGTCCATAATGATGGGAACTGATGCAATCTTTCTACACCACCAATGGTTGAATTATTCATTATAATCTGAAAGGGAGACCTGCCGAAATTAAACACCTTGGTGGAGGCCCAGTCAAAGAAAACAAGGTTAGAGTTGTAAATCCCTCAGATACACACTGGGTGGTCTCTGCGAGTGGAACATTGTGAGTTTCCAGAAATCTTTTGAAGCTAGGATTCCTCATGTGAAATTGAGTTTTTTTTAATAGCTCCAAGCCACAATGTGAGATCTTCTGCCACAGGTCTTTCATGGTCTCTGTCTACCCAAGTCAACTTTAAAAGCACAACTACAATGAAATGGGATAATACCCGAAGGAAGCTGAACAGCATACATGTAAGTACCCGCAAAAACTTAAAAAAACAAATATAGATACATATAGATACATATAGATATATATAGATACATATAGATACATATACATATACATATACATATACATATACATATACATATACATATACATATACATATACATATACATATATGCTGTTCAGCTTCCTTCGGGTATTATCCCACATCATTGTAGTGCTTTTAAAGTTGTAGCAATGTTTCAGCAGAATCTCATCTGCCATCATCAGGCTTCTGTATTGAGTTCGACTTTGTGGTGCAAAGGAAGCTGAACAGCACACATGTAAGTACCTGCGAAAACTTAAAAAAACATATATAATATATATATGTAGAACATCGCCTGTTTCAACTCCTCCCCTGAGGATGGCACTATAGGGCATTGTATGCCAACATAACTAGACAACAAAGATAGTCCCCACCACCACCATTACTCTGCTGAACACTAGATCCGCACAGCACTCTCCTATGTCCAAGTATAGTTACTCATGTAGTATGGCTGTAGCATTATTACTGTCCCTTTCATCTTCACTACTACCCCCTCTTATTGATATAATGATATAAATGATTATTATTGCTTCGTTGCTTTGTATATACACTGAGAGCTTCTGCACTGGAGGCAAATTCCTTGTGTGATTAATCACACTTGGCCAAATAAAGTATTATCCTATTCTATTCTATTCTAGTCTAGTCTAGTCTATTCTTCTATTCCATTTCATTCCATTCCAAATTTTCTATTCTATTCCATTCCATTCTTATAAGCAGTATAACGATGCCTTCTGATAGTTTTAAAATTATTCTAGCTGAACCAATTCACATATCATAATCCAAGGGATAGAAAGTAAAGAATAGTCTTGCCAATGGAACACATGTTTTTGTTACTAATCCTGGAAAAGCACATGCCCCTTATTTTTAACTTGGTCTTAATTAGGCAGCGTTTGCTATTCTAAGCCATGGCTTCCTATTATATTGGATGGCAGATCTAAACTACGTACCAGTAATTATGCAGCCATCAGGTTCTCAGTGATGGCAAGGCTCGAGCCTTCTGTCTCATTATCATTATTCTAGGTAAACTGTAACAGAAGGCATGGACTTAATCACAGAACAAGAAGAAGGAGTCCACTCAAGAGGGATAGAACAGCTGTTGACCATCAGGTTCACCAGCTTGGTGGATTCTAAAGGAGTGACCTTCTGGAAATTAACCTGAAACTGTGGGCCTCCTAGTCCACAACTTCTAAAAACTACAAATTTCCAGAGGCTCAGGTAGCACATGTCCATCGTCTTTCCATCAGAATGCTTTCCATATTCATATCACATGTCTTAGGCTTTTATAAAGATTACCTGGACCAAGGAAGAAGGCTGCTGACTTGAAATAAACACCTACACAATCTGCATGTATATAAAGACAAGCATACATGCAATGGTGGGCTGAAGCTGGTTTGGACTGGTTCTAGTGAACCAGTACGAATGACCATCAGCTGGCCATGCCACTCACCTCCACTCTATCCTGTCTTACATTTCATTCTTTTGCAGCTCAGCTGATTCATATGGCAAAGTGGGTTACCTCACCTCAGCTGTTCTACTTAATGGGGAAGGCTAGAAGGTGAACTGGAGAAGTTAAAATTGGTGTTTATTGGTGTTCATTGAAAGCTACGCACATGAAGCTTGCGCTCACAGAACCGGTTGTTAAACTGGTTGCAGCCCATATGGTGGGTTTCCAAATTGTTTCCTACTGGTTCTACATACGGTTCTATGCATGTGTGCTTTATGCAATTTTGCTACCAGAACACCAAAATTGGTCCAAACCAGCTGAATACCACCTCTGATGCCCAGGCACACGTATAAACACTGAAGAAGCAAAATAAGTTACCAGTTAGAGCTAGGGTAATCTATCCCACAAGTCAACTTAGTTCCTTCTCTTTTTAGTAGAAGAAATTTTCAATCGGAGGTAAAGACTGCTTAGGTATGACAGGTAGAAAGACAAGTATGTCTGAAAAGGAGAATGCATTCAACCAGAGTTCTTGTGGCTGAAATTTAACGTCCTCTTCCCATCTTCAGTAAACCATCATTTTAAAATTGTGCTGTAACATCCAGATCTAACTTACCATCTATCACTCCACTGTACCAGTTGAAATAAATCATTCCTATATTCTATTGTATCAGCTAAAAGCTATCCAGAAAAATAAAAAAAATAAAAACTCTTTTAGAACCAACCAACTGAACACTCTTCTCTTTTCTTAGAAGATGCTTTCTGGTAACCCCAAAAAATGTTTCCATTGCCCTCGAACATAAATTCATTGAAGTTGGTTTCAGTTGGCTTCCTAGTCAGAAGGTTGCCTTCTGTTAGACTGCTTATCTATCGATAACAGAAAAAATAGAAGTGGAAGGGATCTCAGAGGTCTTCTAATTCAATCCCCTGATCAAGCAGGAGACCCTATTCCACTCTGGACAAATGGCTGTCTAATCTCTTTTTTGAGAACTTCCAGTGATGAAGCTCCCACAATTTCTGGAGGCAAGCCATTCTTCTATCAGGAAATTTATCTTAGTTCTAGGTGGGATTTCTGTTTAATAAGTTTCCAAGATAAGTTTGGATGCTATTAACATATTGTTTTTGTTAGTTACAAAGTCGTGTCCAACTGATCGTGACCCCATGGACAATGTTCCTCCAGGTCTTCCTGTCCTCTACCATCTTCTGGAGTCCATTTAAGCTCACACCTACTGTTTCAGTGACTTAATTCAGTCACCTCATTCTCTGCTGTCCCCTTCTTCTTCTATTGCCCTTAGTCTTTCCCAGCATTCAGCTCTTCTCCAGTGAGTCCTTCCTTCTCATGAGGTGGCCAAAGTCTTTGAGTTTCATCTTCAACATCTGGCCTTCTAAGGAGCAGCCAGGGTTGATCTCCTTTGGGACTGACCATCATGGATTTACTTGTTTTGGGGTAAAGTAAGGAGACTGTGGTTGCTATTTTAATGTGGTTGGAAAGAGGTCATACTGTTTCTTCCTAATATCATGATAGATGTGTCCTCTTATGGATGGATGGCTCAAGAACTCTGGGAATTGAAATCCACAAGATATAAAAGGACCACAGTTCCTCATGCTGGCTCAGGAATTCTGGGAGTTGAAGTCCACAAATCATAAAAGGGCCATCGTTCCCCACCCCTGTCTTACATGTTTCAGCGGTGGATCAGATGAATTTCATTGCGTGTGTATCTGAATCCATATACATGCAATTTTGTATGTTTAGATTAATACATGAGCCAATAGTTGGCCGGATAGTTATTTTTACTAATTTATTTGATTTTGAGTCCAACTGACTCCAAACATCCTGGGCTGTTTACACTGTTTAAAGCAATCAATAATTAAAAAGGAATGTGACCAAATAGATTAGAATTTCTGAATATTAGTAATAAGGGCATCCTTAAAGTAAACTGAGGAAGTGAGATTATGTGTACTGTGCAACATGAAAATGATACAAGTTACTCAATTTATATTACACAGATTATATTGTTTATATTATGGAACATGAGATAACATAATAGCTTATACAAGACACCTATGATTAAAAGTAAAAGGAATATTTTGAAAATGTCTCTACAGAAATGCATTCTTTGATGAAAATAGTATCCCAAGATGCATTTTTCCTTGGTTGTAACAAGCCTCAATGTATATAAACATGCCTAACATTTTTAACATACCTCACTGTATATAAAAATACAGCTATTTTAGTTTTTTTTACCTCCACCGATGAAGGGAAATTACTTTTCAAGTGTATACATGAGGAAAAGCTGCAGACAAAAAAAAGATACCAGGTTGATTCAACCTGGAAATAAGGATAATTTTTCTGACAGTGAGACCCATCAACCAAAGGAACAGAAGTTGCCTTCAGAAGTTGTGGGAGTTTCATCACTGGAGGCTTTCAAGAAGAGACTGGACTGCCATTGATCAGAAATGGTACAGGGTCTTCTGCTTTGGGGGAGGTTGGACTAGATGACCGACAAGGTCCCTTCCAACTCTGTTATTCTGTTCTGAAAACTGTGCATCCAAACAGAAATGCTGAAGTTAAATAAATCAGACTCCGTCTGTTTGCGATGAGGAGAAACTGAGAGTGTCTGAAATTGATGGATGCTCACACATTTGTAATCCCATCTTGATTGCTTGATTTGGAAAGTTGCTGAGGTTGTTTTATCTGCCCTGCTGCTTGGCTTTCAAAGTCCCTGATCCTCTGGCCAATGTTGTTTACCTTCACAGAAAGGAACAAATTGCTTCACCTATCTATAAAACACCTTATGGTGCATCCTCCTTACTACAGGACATTTTAACATGGATTCTTTTGTAAACTCCATTGTACAATAGAACAGCTCTTACGCTATGAGACAAGACTAATTGAAATCTTTGAAGATAAATCAGACTGAGAAAACATGAATATGTATAGTCTTTTGAAGTTTGAAGAGTTCCACTTGAAAACAGCAAATTGCCTGCTGCATTGTCTCCTTCATTGTCTGCATATAGATCTCTTTGATATCAATTCATTAATCAATTAGATTAACCAGTTTTTTTTAAAAAAAATCAGTTGACTAACATGCCTTCTATTAATCAGATAGCGGATTCATTTATTTAAGTTCATTTAAGAATATTTTTAACATAGTAACACGTATTATACACTTGAAGTGGTGTTACGGTGGTGGTATGCTTCCAGTTCAGACAGGTTCAGATGAACTGGTAGTTTAAAAAAAGCCTCCGGTGATCAGGTGAGAGGTGGGAAAAAATCCTCCCACAATCAGCTGAGAGGAGAAAGAAGAGAAAAGTGCAGGATTGGCCCTCTACTCACCCTTACGCTTTTCTCTTCTTTATCCTCTCAGTGGATTGGTGCTGCAGGCCTCAGCTGATGTGGCAAACCTCTTCTTTAAAAAGTCAATTTCCTTTTTTCTTAGACATGGGAAAAATGGTATGGATGATTCCAGGGGTGCAATTCAACCGGTATAATAACTGGTTCGGTGAGTGTGTGTCTCCTGCTTGGGTTGGGCTCGAAGACCTCCAAAGTTCCTTTCAACTCTGTTATTCAGTTAAAATGGACATTCCATTAAATGCAGAATTTTAAGACCGCAAAAGGAATACAGGTGAAACTCGAAAAATGAGAATATCATGCAAAAGTCCATTTATTTCAGTAATGCAACTTAAAAGGTGAAACTAATATATGAAATAGACTCATTACATGCAAAGCAAACGATAAGTTCCAAGCTGTGATGTGTGTAGTTGAGATAAATTATGGCCTAACAGCTCAATGAAGACCCCCATCCACAATCTCAGAAAATTAGAAAATTGTGAAAAGGGTTCAATATTCTAGGCTCAGAATGTTCCACTCTAATCAGCTAATTAAGCCATGACACACTGGCAAAGGGTTCCCTGGCCTTGAAACGGTCTCTCAGTCTGGTTCAAGTAGGAATCCACATCTATGGAAATGACTGTTGACCTGACAGTTGTGCAGAAAACGTCATCATTGATTACTCTCCATAGGAGGGAAAGCCTCAAAAGGGAATTGCAAAAAAAGTTGGATGTTTCCAAAGTGCTGTATCAAGCACATGGATAGAAATTTATGTGGAAGGGAAAAGTGTGGAAGAAAAAGGTGCTGCAGGGATGACCACAGCCTGGAGAGGATTATCAGGAAAAGGCCATTCAAAAGTGTTGGGACTTTCACAATGGAGTGGACTGAGGCTGGAGTCAGTGCATCAAGAGCCACACACACCAGACGGATGCTGGAACCTGGGCTTCAAATATGTTATACCTCTTGTCAAGCTGCTCCTAAAAACAAGCAATGTCAGAAGTGTCTTAGCCTGGGCTAAAGTAACAACCGACTGGTCTGTGCTCAGTGGTCCAAAGTCCTTCTTTCTGATGAGAAGCAACTTTTGGCATCTCCTTTGGAAACCAAGGGACCCCGAGTCTGGGGGAAGAATGGAGAGGCACATACTGCAAGATGCTTGAAATCCAGTGTGGAAGTTTCCACAGTCCGTGTGTTGATTTTGGGGAGCCATGTCATCTGCTGGTGTTGGTCCATTGTGCTTCATTAAGTCCAGGGTCAACGTAGCCGTCTACCAGGAGATTTTGGGAGCACTTCATGCTTCCTTCTGGCAGACAAGCTTTATGGGGATGTTGCCCTTCATTTTTCCAGCACGACTTGGCACCTGCCCACGCTGACCAAAAGCACCAAAACCTGGTCCAATGACCGTGGGATTACTGTGCTTGACTGGCCAGCAAACTCTCCTGAACCTGAACCCCAACAGAGAATTTATGGGGCATTGCCAAGAGAAAGATGAGAGACATGAGACCGAACAATGCAGAAGAGCTGAAAGCCACTATTGAAGCATACTGGTCTTCCATAACACCTCAGCAGTGCCACAGGCTGATAGTTTTCCATGTCCAGGCCACACTGAAGCAGTAAAAGGGGCCAAACTGTCTGCAAAAGGGGCCCCAAACCAAATACTGCAGTACATTATGCATGCCTTATACTTTTTTCAAGGTGGCAATATTGTTCTATGTACAATCCTTGTTTTAATTGATCTGCATGTGATATTCTATAATTTTCTGAGTTGTGATTTGGGGTTTTAATGAGCTGTAAGCCATCATCATCTCAATTATGACAAATCACAGCTTGAACTATCTTGCTTTGCATGTAATGAGTCTATCTCATATATTAGTTTCAGCTTTCAAGTTGCATTACTGAAATAAATGAACTTTTGCACGATATTCTAATTTTTTCAGTTTCACATGTATTAGTTGAAAAGCTATAGGGGATTTTTGCTGAATGTCAGTTACTAAGGAGTTATCACACATAGCCCTGGAAAATATTAGCATTGCAGAACTAATAGAGAGAGAGCTGAAAATCAGAAAATGGTGAATAATTTAAATAAGGAGAAAGATTATCGAACTTGTTTTTACCTTGTCATGGTCAACTATCAGTTATGGGCCTTCTCTTCCATTAAGGATGGGCAATAGATCAAGACGTGACATTTGTTGCTGAGTTCAGTTTCAGATTCGGTGTGAAGCAGCCAGCAGTGTGCCATTGTCTCATGCTGCATTACCCAGGACTTGTGGAATTGCAGCCATAAAAACCCACCTTCTATGAAATAACTTGATTGACTGATGTTTCTATAATCACCCCTCAGTTCTCATGTTGATTCTGATCAGACTGGAATCTCACACTCCAAATAACCATGCTGGATAGATTCCTTTTTGATTTGTTGTGTCTAAATAATTAACTGTTGTTTCCCAATTAGGTGTGTTAGATTTGAACCTGATGTCCTGCTGTTTCTTCTGTTGGATAAGCAAACCCCTCCTGTTTGTCTTTTCCAAGGTGTGAGGCTATCACAGCAAAGTGTCAAAATTAGAGATTAGGCAGATAAAAGGGACAACAACCAGGGCAATGAGCATGTTAGCACTGCTGTGCCATTAACAGCCCTTGTTGCTTTTTTTGACATTTCTTGAGACACAAAGCTGTTGTAACACAGGTAGGTGAAGAAGCAGAAGTGTTAGCATTCATTGTTGGGATGTATTACTGTGCAACAACTACAGTAGTATTCAGCCAGTGTTTAGAAATTTGGATCTATGGTATATATTCTTTGTTCTTTTGTTCTAAGTAGAGTTTCCTGTTTCCTGTCACAATAATATAGTTGAGCAGTAAAGCACATGGTGACTGTACCCATTTATTTGCTCTGTGTGGTGCTTTATATAAACATAATTTCTAACAAGAAGAATCTCAGATTATCAATCATAGTCAACTGTAACTTCAATTGGAAATAGTCCTTGACTTAAAATCATTTACTCAATGACCACTCAAAGTTACACTGATACAAAAAAAAGTGACTTACTATTCTCAGAATGACTCACTGTAACCATTAGGATTAAACATTAATTGTTAATTGCTGTAGAACACCACATATAAAAATCAGGAATCATTGAATAACAATATGAAAATACCTTCTAGCATTCAGACAATTAAAGGGAATGTTGAAAGTTGAAATTTGCAGAATATTTTTTTGGGAGTAGCAACTAGCTCTCTGCATTATAGCTACCAGCTCGGTTGCAAATATCTGTAAGGGTCAGGTTACTCCTGTATGTTCTTACAAAGGAGGCATTGTGTGAAACATCTGTGAAAGTGAAATTATAATTTGGTGAAATCCTTGCTTACAAAATGTCTTTTCCTTTTAACCATGGTGAGTCCTCTCCTGGAGATATTTGAGTTTTGCTGAACATCTGGAAAAAGTATTCTATAGCTGAGCAGCAAATATGAAAAGTTGCCATGTGTGCTTAGCATTCTATGCAATATTATGAGGCCAAAGGGGTGAAATTGGGGATCAGAGTGATCTATGGAGATCAGGATAGGATACTGAAGAAGAGATTTTTCTCCAAGCTGGATATATAACTCTGGGCCACTTGCAAACAATTTGAACGAATATAAAACACTGAAAAAAAAGAGTAGCATATAAAAAAATAATACAAAAAATATTTTTCAGCAAAGGCAGAATCTCCTGTAGATTTTAGACTAATGTCCCCTTTGCAGTCTTAAGTAATAATGTATTAAGAGCATATAAAAACAAAATCAAAAATTTAGAAAAAATGTAGCAAAGGAAATCATATTTAACAGTAACATTCAATAGAGGAGAATATTTGCAACTCCAAGTTGAAGTGTGGAGTCCTTGGAGTTCTTTGAGCTTGGTGGTTTTCTTGCAGACATTTCTTGACCAAACTAGGTAGCATCACCAGTGCTAGAAGAGAAGGAAGTTTGCAGAGTGGAGATGAGAGGAGAAGGAGGAAGATTGTGGGGTCCTTGATGTTCCCTGAGTGTAGGAAGCCCCCCTCCCAGATTAAAATATTCTTTATTCTTAATATTAAAAAGAGGCAGGATAAAATAGTTCCCCCAAAAGAGAATGGGAAAAAATATTAACAAAGGCAGCCTCAGTCTTCCTTCCATAGGAAAACAGCCTGAAACCAAAGCTTGAACAGGCTGGTCTTTAAGACTGGAGATTTTGTAGACAGAATGGGCCAATCTATTCAGAAGCAAAGAGACTCCAAATAAGCAACACAATCAGGCAAACCAAAGCTGACAAGATTAGCTCAGACAAACACCTAAGATTTGCATTTCCCCTTTTGTCTGTAGAGCCAGCCATGACCCCTACATGATCTCATAGGAATCTGGCAAAAGCCATTAAAATATTAAAGGACATATTGTTGCACAGGAACAGACATCTCAATCACAAAGCCCTAAAGAATGTATAAAAGTCACCTACTCTCAACCCCATTTGGTCAGCCACCCGAGAAATATGCTGCTGTCACTTAAGTTTCTGGCATACAAATAAAATTCCTACAGCCAGCCTCCATTTCATTTCCAGTGTCTCTCTCCCAGCTTGGAACCAGACTGGATTTTTTTTCCCAACATGAGCTTAGTTGTATTCTTTTGGATATTTCATTAAGTGGAACACTGAAGATGTTAGTTGGTTAATGAAATGTCCACAAGCAAACAACCAACCTCAGAGAGCATCAAGGACTCCATAGTAACATTCAGTACAACTACTGTGCTGACTTTGCCACATTCCCTGATTCCCATTGACAAAATTGTGTTTTTCATGGTCAGGACCAATTTCATGTTCAGAGGGATGATATTCTATAAGGCAGGTTTTTTTCATAGTCCTTATCAGAAGACACTCCTTAGCTGGTGGAGAGAACAACAATTGTGTGGGGAAGGATACATGGAAGGAAGGAACTGAGCTCTGTTTGTGTGTGTACATATAAAATGATGGAAAGGAAGGTGTTGTGAAGAGCACAGCGTATCCAGTGGTGGGATTCAAAATTTTTGACTACTGGTTCTGTGAGTTTGGATTGATGGGTGTGGTGTGGTTTGGTGGGCATGGCAGGGGAAAGATACTGCAAAATCCCTATTCCCTCCTCACTCCTGGGGGAAGGTTACTGCAAAATCCTGTTCCTTACCCACCTCACTAACCTGCTTTCCAGCTCTGTTCTCCTGTGCAGAGCAACCAAAGAAGACCCAGCCAATCAGCTGGGACTCAATAGGAGGTAGTGAATAGATGGGGGGCAGGGCCAGTCAGAGATGGCATTTGCTGGTTCTCCAAACTATTCAAAATTTCCACTACCGGTTCTCCAGAACAGGTCAGAACTGGCTGAATGCCACCTCTGCATCATTTCCCGTTCAGCGTTGTACAAGACTGCACAAAGCAGCTAGTAGAAACCATCCCTTATTAAGAGAGAGAAAAGGTAGAAAGCTGATAGTGCTAAAAAGCAGAAAAAAGTGTTTGCAGGGGAACAAAAGCACATTTAAACAAGGTGGAGATAAATTGCCATTTTAAAACAGTGAGGTTTAAAAAAGCACAGCAAGCCATTTCTGGCTCATTACAATGATTTTTTCTTTTTAAATCCTTTCCCTACTAAACAATTTTGTGGGAACCCACTTCCCCTTGGAAGTAAGTGCTGGGCTGGGTGAACTTATCTTAAGGTGAAGTTCCTCTCTTGGAAACTTGAAAAATAAATTGTGCAAATATGGTTGCAAATGATTTGTTAGAAATGTGTGGAAGAAACCATTCCTAGATCCCCAATAAATTTCCAGAAAGTCAATTTCTTAATCACACAGGAAGCATTCCTGTCTCTGGTTTTAATCCCTTTTTTTGATTCTGTTGGATCATTTTAAAAAGCAAAGAAAAGAATAAAACATGGATTTGTGGAATTGTACGAGAAAGCTTCTCCAGTTTAAATCTCCACTCAGAATGATTTCATCTTTCCCATTGGCACTGTGCCTTTAAGACTTGCTGTTCCAGATGTGTAGGATACTTTAAAATTATTGTTACATATTGTCTGCTTTCCTCTCTTTCCAAGCTGTGCTATGCCCGGTAATAGACACCATTCACAACAGGAAATTTCTTGTTTTTATTACAAGCCTTAGGTTATGTCTATCAAGTGTTGAAACAGTAGTGGAGCCTGTATTTCATTCCTCCCCTCCCCCAAAAAGCAATATTTTAACAGTTAAAACATTTGCCTACATTCCTTGCAGTTTCTCAGAATAATAGATGTTGGAGGTCTTCTCCTCCAACCTCCTGCAGACAGGTGGCTATCCAATCTCTTCTTCGAAACCTCCAGTGATGGTACACCCACAACTTCTGGTTAATTAATGGATGGGAAGTTTCTCCTTAGTTCTAGGTTGGTTCTCTCCTTGATTAGTTTCCATCTACTGAATCATTTTTCTGAATTGGAATAGAGCTGGAAGGGACCTTGGAGGTCTTCTAGTCCAACCCCCTTCTCAAGCAGAAGCCCCTATACTATTCCAGACAGGTGGCTGTCCAGTCTCTTCTTAAAAACCTCCAATGTTGGAGCATTCACAACTTCTGGAGGCAAATGTTCCCCTAGTTAATTGTTCTCAATGTCAGGAAATTTCTCCTTAGTTTTAGGTTGGTTCTCTCCTTGGTTAGTTTCCATCTTTGTTTCTTGTCCTGCCTTCAAGAGCTTTGGAGAAAAGGTTAACCCCAGAGGTGGTATTCAGCAGGTTCTGACCAGTTCTAGAGAAACGGTAGCAGAAATTTGGAGTAGTTTGGCGAACCGGCAAATCCCAGCTCTGACTGGCTCCGCCAACCCCATTTATTCTCTGCCTCCCATTGAGGCCCAGATGATCGGCTGGGTCTTCTTTGGTTGCCCTGCACAGGAGAACGGAGCTGGAAAGCAGGTTAGTGGGGTAGGGAGGGAAGGGAGATTTAACAGTATCCTTCCCCTGCCATGCCCACCAAGCCTCACCCACAGAACTGGTAGTAAAAAAAATTGAACCCCACTACTGGTTGATCCCTTTTTTGTGGCAATCCTTTAGATATTGGAATCTTGCTATCATGTCACCTTTAGATATATATGTATAGTTTTCCCACCATCTACTCAAAAGTTATCTATAATTGGGCAAGGATTTCTTAAATTTCAGACTTATCTCAAATTCCCTTGAGGCTCAGATTGACCAGGTCTTCCAGATGAGCAAAACGGATGATTTTTTCAAAGTTAGTACTGAAATGGATTAATGTACAATTTGGACCTGAAAGCTTTTTGTTAGGATTTATGGGAGGGAGAAAAAAATCCCAGGGAGTTTTAATGAGAACCATGTTAAAGGACCTGGTAAGAATAAAAAAATCATGAAAGAAATTCGTCCATAATTGGGAGGGTTTGTTTTCCTTTTGGCAGGAGGTGGGGAAAAATCAAGTTTTGACATATGGATTTGATCATTGTTAAAATTTACAAAAAAATAAAAAGATTTTTATTTCCTTTTTTTCTTTGGGGGAGTGGAGGGAATGGACATTTTATTACAGTCTTTTTTTTTTGAAATTTTTTTACTGATTTTTAGAAACAAACATAGACAAACACAACACAAAACATGAAAACATAAAACCTCTTTTCTGAAAGCAGCCTGA
>BHFT01010808.1:0-17169 GCA_004320025.1 Laticauda laticaudata
ATACAGAAAATGTTGAATGGTAATAAGATATGGAATAGTGTATAAAAGTGAGCATGAACTTGAATTTATGTCTGTACAAGGAGATGTAACCCACAAGCTGCTTTCAAAAAAGATGTTTTATGTTATGTGTTTTGTTTGTATATGTTTGTCTTTTAAAAATCAATAAATTGTTTGGAAAAATAAATAAATAAAGTAGGCACTCATGAATCCCTGACTCAGAATAAGACAGATTCTCTATCAAAATTAGCAAAATTTATGAAATGAAAATGCCAAGAATTTTTTTTCTTCATTGGTATTATCTGAGTGAAAAAGTTGGAGCTTTCAAATCCTTGTATATCCAATCCTATTAAGGTTATTTAGAAACTTTACTCCATTGGAAAAAAAATGTCATCATAAAAGTCAATGCAGAGATTTCACTTCCACTTTCAACCATTGTGCTCAGATTCCGTATATTTCAATAAACAAGGAGTTATTTGTGAACACAGATTTAGTAAACCTGAAGCATATGCAGCTTTGGCAAGTGAAGGTCAAATATGAGTTTATGTACTTTGTGAACTATTGAAGTGTGTATTATAATAATATGTTAAATTTGATATATGTTGGAGATTATTCTTTCAGGCACATTCAATTCCACAATAAAAGTTTGTTTATTCCACCCTACTGAGGAATTGAAGAATCAAGCTTTCATCTTGAAGAAATAAAACAATGTAAGTAAGAGTTAAATATGTCATGCTGTTAAGTATCTCTTCATTTATTACTCTTTTATATGAGAGTTCATGATTTTGACCTATTTTCTGGACAGAAATGAATAAACAATACATTCAATATTGCAGACGGTTTCAGGGAAAGTTTCCAATGGCACTAAGTGCAACCAGGTTCTTGACTCTCAGTAAAGTTCAGAACTAACAAAACACCTAATTTCCATACATTTATGAATGTTAATAATAGGAATGTTCATTTTCTAACTACAGTGAACAAAATTGTGTGTAGAGACTTTCTATTTCTCAGGAACTAAATTCTATTTCAATGTTACAATAAATCAGTTTTTATTCTATGTTTTATGCCTTTTCATTTCTTCAGTAGAAATGAAGAAACTGATTTTCCCCAAATCGTGTGTCAATTGTTTTGCTCCTTTATTAACCAAAGAGCTGTTCATACCTACAAAATGGTGCCAAAGACCAATGACCAAGAAAAAAATAGGGTAGTGTTGGTTTTTTTTAAAATAAACAATAATTCTCTGGATAACTATGTAGAGATAAGCCCAACCGGGGTTTATTCTCATATAGTTGTGTGTAGGATCTCAGTTTTAACCCCACTACCTTAAAAATAATTATAAAATCTGAATCCCAGAAAATAACAACAGAAAAGGATTGCAGATTCTGCTTTTATCGTGAAAGCAGACAAGAAGGTTGTGTATCTGAACACCACAGAACAATGGCACATGTGCCTGGATTATCTCACTTTACATTATCCCAGTCATTCATAGTCATTCATAATCTCAGTCATTGATGGAAATGCCCTCTTGGAACTAAACTTGTATCTGGATGAGATTCCATTTTAACTTAATGTTGTAACTTAAGTCTTGATACTTCATCAGTTTACATGAAACTCAAAATACTATTTGGGAACTAGAAGATACTCAGGGGTGGGATACAAAAAAGTTAACTACCAGTTCGGGATTTACAAGCTTCCCTGCCCGCTGTGCCCCTGTAAATCATCATAAATCATCATTAGCATGTCATTAGCACACTGCCTGCCGAGAAGCAGCCTTTAAAACAACCCTCTTTTCTTGTTTTTTTAACTGCAGCTGTGGCTTGTTGCAGCTGAAGCTGAAAAATCAGGAAATAAGGATCAGGTAAGAGCCCGGGTGGGTGGGTGAGCAAAAACCTCAGCAGACATAGAACTGGTTCTATGTCTGCTGCTCTTCAGAGCTACCAGTTCTACAGAGCTGGACAGAACCAGTAGAAACCCACCCCTGAAGATACTGTATATATACAGCACACATGCACATACTACTATGTCTTCAGGGAAATAGCATTAACAAAACCATTCTGCTTGCATGATTATATAACTTAGAAGGAAAAGTGATGAGAAAGAAGGAACTATAAGAGTATACATAATATGTTTTCTAATTTAGACTCTTCAGCAGCAACATCATGCATACTCATATGGATAAGATCTTGAACAAGGCCAATCACTTATCTAAAGTGATAAGTGGAATAATATCTTGCACTATTAAGAAACAGGAATGAAAGAAGAATCTGCCCATTAGTATCCATATCATGACTGCTGCACAATCTATACTCTGGCTAGGGTCTTTGCATTGAGGAGGGGTAGATTAAAGTGGTGATGAATCTGGAACACTAATCTCCAAATCATTCTAAGCTTGATTTCCAATCTCACAGATTGTGGGATTTTTCAAAAAGGATATGGACCAGTTTCTTGCCTTTCCTTCATTATTTTATCAGGGTTTTACTTAAGCCAACTTGGGTGAATCACTTTCTGTCCATCAAGGTATATATCTCTATGGGCATAGCTCAGTAAAGTCCCTGAACCATATACACTTTTCCCACTCTCTGTACAGTGCATTCCAGATCACTTTTATGTACATATCCTGAAGAAGTTCTCTGGTAGAGAGCACAACTTCTATTCCTTGCATTTTTTTTCTCTGACAGATCCAAATATATCCTCCCAGTGGCTCAGTTTTTGTCCTTATATGTACTATTCAATTTGCCTTAGATTGAAAAATTGTGGGTTTTTTTCTTTAGTTTCTAATTTTATCTTGTTATACATAGATATGTGTATATGTGTGTATATTTATATTTTATCTATATTTTATTTATGGCCTTATGGTTATTAATAAAGACTGTGTTGATGAGGGTTTGTTTTAAGAGAGGGTCTTGAAAGAGAAATGATGATTGAAAAAGCCATCTGTTTATTCAATCATGTTGATAACTATCACTATATGTCTAATTTCTACTTCTTGTAGTAATTTCAGTATACAAGATCCTAGAATATGTAAATTATCTGAATCTTTTTTTTTCATTCATCATTCAGTTAGGGATGTAGGGTGGAAACAGCAAAAGTCACTGTGATGGATGACTCAAACTGGGGCATAAAGGGTAATACTTTCATGGTCCTATTTAAACTTCATAGTGGGTTTTGATGGCATTCAACAGATCTGCTTATATGGTGTGTAATAAATAAACAGAGAAATGGAAAATTTGAATAATCTTTGATGAGAAATGGAGAAAGATGAAGATGGGATAGAATCAGTGGTGTATTAACCATTAAGTAAACTAAGCACATGCTTAGGGCATCAGGCCCAAAGAGGGCACCACAAAGTTGAGAATATGGCCTTGTTTGTACAGTATGTACAAAGGTGTGGAGCACCCAGATTTGTCAGTGCTTAGGGCACCAGTGAGCCTTAATCTGCCACTGGATAGAATCCCAGATAAGGTTATGTTGGGATGTGTTAGGACTTTCTTACTTTGAAAAAACTCTAATTATTGATGTGATTTAAGAGTAGGTTGAAAATAAGGCAACATATATGCAAATAGTTTTGCCATACTGTAGTTTAGCTTTGAGATGTTGATAAAGATGGATAAGAATTCTACATATAATTAATCTACACATGAGTGAAGATAATTAAAATCCCTCAGTGAATGGGGGGATTCGTGTTTGGGAGTCACTTTCAATATCTGATATCTGATATTGACATTAATCATAACTGTAATCCAAATCAGGAGTTAGATTCAGATAATCGGAGTTGGAAGGGACCTTGTAGGTCATCTAGTCCAACCCCCCATCCAAGCGAGAGACCCTACACCACTTCTGACAAATGGCAGTCCAATCTCTTCCTGAAAGTCTCAACTGATGGTGCTCCCACAACTTCCGAGGGCAAGCTGTTCCATTGGTTGATTGTTCTCACTGTCAGGAAAGTTTCTCCTTGTTTTCCAGGTTAAAATCTTCTCTTTAGTTCAGTTTCACCATTATTCCTTTGTCTGGGTGACGGGACGCTTGACCCCTTTCCTCCCTTGTGGGCTCCTCCCTCAAATAATTGGAAGACTGCTATCATGTCTCCCCTGGTCCTTCTCTTCACCAGACTAGCCTGAAGCCCCATTTCCTGCAAACCGGGTTTTCATATTGCCTTATCTCCAGTCCCAATCATCCGGTTTACTCTTCGTTTCTGTACTTTTTCTAGAGTCTCACATCTTTTTTGAATGTGTAGTGAACAAAACTGGGATGCAGTACTCTAGGTGTTGGTCTACTAGGCTTATAGAGTGGTATTAGTACTTCCCTTGATTCTTGACTGTCTCCCTCTGTTAATACAAACTTAGGTTTGTATTGGCTTTTTTTGGCTGCTGCTGCACACTGCTGGCTCAATATTTTAGCTGATTGTCCACTAAGACTCCAGTCCCTTCACATTTACTGCTGTTGAGCCTGATTTCACCCAGTCTATATGGTGTTACTTTTGGTTTTTCTTGCCTAAGTGTAGGACTTTACTTTTCTCTATATTGAATTTCATTTTATTAGATATGGCCCAGTGTTCTAGTCTTTCAAGATCCATCTAGATCTTGAGTTGGTTGAATAGACAATGAATTGAAGTGAGTTACCTTGTAATGATGCTTTTGAGCTTATGGTGACAATGCACATAGGGAGGCAGGAGATTTCTCTTACAGCATAGGCCTGAAGCAGTTCATTGGGGAAAATCTTCCCCTTCCTTTTTATGAAGAGAATTGTATTGTTTTTAGAGCAAACCTTTTCCTTGAAGTCAGTCCAAATCACTTGTCCAAGCCTGGAATTAGAGAATATGCTTCTTTTGGAGCAATAGCTTCAACAACTGATACAATGTCCATCACAAGCTTTCATGAGTACAGAAATAACTGTGTCTTTCATACCAGATTTTAAATTATATTTAAGTGCTGAGGTTGCTTGAGGCAAGCAATGAAATCAAGGGAAAGCTGAAGCTAATGAACATTTGGTGAATAAATGTTGATGTTTTCCGACATCTGGTGTGTGTAGAGTTCCTCCTCACTGCAAGCTCTTAAATTATGTTATGGAGGTGAATGTCCAATTCTGGTCATTTCCCCCCCACAGCAGACTTTAGTGCTTTTAGAGAAAGCAGCCTGAAGATATGGAAGTATCCTGAAGATGATGTCTTAATGATAAATACAGCATGCCTTTTGCAGTGCAATACTTACAAAATGAATCTTGTACATCCCTTGCCAAATAGTGAGGCATATAATAATAGATAAGCTAGTGAGTTTCTTTTGAACCTGAATCTGATTTTAATATATTTCCTAATTGAAAGACTCCTTTCGTATTAACCAGAAAGACCAGACTCCTTTTTCTGTCACATTTTATCCTGCATTTCCATTGTTGAGAGAGAGAGGGAGAGGGAGAGACAGAGACAGAGACACACAGAGAGATAGAGACAGAGAGGCTCTATGGTTTGGGTTATTTTGCAAGTTAAATGACAGAGAAAGAAAATGTGAAGTGGGGTAATGGTCTAAGTATTTCTTGGTAGTAAGGAGAAAGAGACAGTGACTATAAATCATGTTGTGTTTAAGATGAAACAAAGAGTTTCTACATCTGGAAGGACTGAGACTCTGAAAGTGAAAAACTAAGCTATTTCTTTTTATTTCTTGATCTGTTTTCTAAATTCAACCATTGCTGGCTGTTAAGTGTAAAAACAACAGTTGCTAAATTATAGAGCAGACAGCAATGAACTTCCCTTTTCTAACCTTGTACTGTTTCATATTCTTTTACTGTCGTCATTTGCTCTCAGACTATTAAGAAAATATAATATCTAAAATTACCAGTATTTTCCCTGAAAGATTAGAGCAATATGGTGGATGTGTGAATCCCAGCACTTCATTCACTTTAATTACTACATTTTCAGGACTTCATTTTTTCAGCAAGTTGAAGGACTAAATCATGGTTACGTTTTATTAAGCAGTAATTTCTGCCTGTTTCTGAAGTTTCTTCTTACTGTCTTGATTTCTATATTTCTGCATTCTCATCTCAGCTGGTTTACTTCTTCAATTTCTATTTTGGAATTGAAATGGATCTAATGTGTCCCAGAAACCCCAAGATTCCAATAAATAAAAACCCTTTTGTGGGGGGCAAGTCACAATTCGAAGAAATATATGAAATGCAGAATTTCCAATATAATTTCATGTTTAAAAATTGTTTAAATATTTAAATGAATGCAAGCATTCACTCAAATGATTTTTTAAATTGTGGATAATAAGATGCAATTTGCAATGTTATAATCTGGGCAGGGATAATAACCATCCCTTGCCAATAATTCAGTGAAGAATAGAATTTGAACAACTATTCAGAAATCTTGGCTAATACATATATATCCCTCCAAATATGGCTGTTTTTTTTTTATTCCAATTAAATAAATTATTTTCCTTTCCATTTTTGATAATTTCCCAACTGAAGGGGTATATTTAGCCATGAGACACAATTGCAGTGGTGTGGATTTGACTAGCTTTGCTTCTTCATTGCCTGGCTGATGATGGCAATGCCAACACTTGGTTTTTAAAGATATGGACAAACTGGAGATGACGCTAAGGCAGTCAGAGTGGACCAGTGGATTTCTGAGAGGCCAGCCTGTGTTCTGTGCTTTCCGCAAGACATATCACATTGGTGGTGGCAATCATTTTATCTTTTCAATACTTTAGCAAATAATCAAGAAAAAGGGTTGCATTTGACAGCTCTTTCCAGTTCTGACTGAGGGAGAGAAGATATCAGTATATTGCAATGAGGAGCTGATATTGATGAGGGTGAAGATCTATGTCCCCTAATGGGTGAGACAGAGACAAAGTGGTGCTACCTGCTCATTGTGAAAGCTTAGTAAGATTTGTAGATGCAGTCTAGGCCTTAAGTTACTGTCAGCCTCCAGTACCTCAGACTCTGGGTACTGGAGACTTACTTGAACAGAAACACATTACTTACAGGCTTTGTAGCAATGTTTATTGTAACATCCCAGTCTTGAGCACCAAGCATGGAAAAACGACCAAAGTTAGCACTGAGAGCAACTGCCTCTCAGCACTTATTATATACTAATCAGCCACTCCCATCTATTATGGCTAACCTAACATCCGCCAAGAAATCTAATCACCCCTGCGCATTCACCGTGTGCCTATTCCCTGCGGCCTGGCACTACACTAATGTTGCTCTTGTTATCCCATCATCGAGCCACTATCCCTCATTCAGGTCCATCTCCATCTGTTCTGTGACACCCGATTTCCCTTCTTTTCGGCTCCCTATTTGCATGGTCCATTCATCCCATCATTTCACTGTCAAGCTCCCTTCCTTTCAGGTCTATTTTCACTGTCCCATGTGCTCCCATTATATTTTCCAATGTCCCAACCTCCTAGCTCCTTGTATGGCCTGCTTGTATGGCTCCCCAATCTTTAAATTCTCCCCAATGTTTATTGTAGGTTGGATCCGGGATGCTGGTTTGATTGTATGACTAACAGGCTGCATCCGGGAAGCAGGTTGGAATACACTGGGTCATATGTGTTATGTATGGAACTTGGTAGGATCCAAGTTCCCTATTCTGATTGGCTGAAAAGGCCGTTCTCGGATTGGCCATTAGAGAATCAATCCGATTGGCCCACTGGATGGCGGGAACACTTAAAGTGGTGTCATTGGCCACAAGCCATGAGCAGGCCACTATATAAAGGGCTGCCACGGCTTGAATTGTTGTTCCGTTACCATTGCTTTACTGAATTGAATAAAGAGTTTGTTGTTGGAACCTGGTCTCACGCAACTTATTTCTGGATGGAACAATATGTCATCTTGCAGCTGACAGGGGGCTGTTAAGAATGGAATCAGCAGGAAGACCAACATCAGCAGTTCTGGTCTTGACATCCCAGTCTGTGTCGAGTTCTGGGTTAGCCAGGCACATTTGAACTCCTAGAGCCTGACAGTTACTCAGTGGGAGAGTAAGGGGAGCAAAAAGATGATGTGTGTGTGTGTGTGTGTGTGTGCATAGATAGTTTGAGGCTGACAGACTGAGCGTCCAAGACTATGGCCCTGAGTTCTAGGTTAAGAGCACCTTGAAGAACTGGTTGGCTAATAATTGGATGATTATGGCATCTGGATACAAGACTACCAGGGGTGGGTTGCTACTGTTTTTCTCTGATTCAGGCAAACCGGTAGCTTATTTTATCATTTTTAATAACTGGTTCAGTGCACTGGTAAATCCCACCCCTGGCTGGCTCCACCAACCCTCCCCTCCCCACCCAGGAGTCCCCATGCAGCCTGTTTTGGATGCAAGGTAAGTACAGGCCCCATGCAAAGACTTGGGGAGGGTGAAAAATGGGCCTCCTGGAGGCTCCACAAGGCAGGAAATGGGCACATTTCTGACCTCCAGAGGGCCTTTTCACTCTCCTGGAGGCTCAAGGAATACCTCCAGAGCAGTGGTGGGATTCAAACATTTTTACTTCTGGTTCTGTGGGCATGGCTTATTTGGTGGATATGGCTTGGTGGTCGTGTGACTGAGTGGATGTGCTTGGTGGTCATGTGATTGAGTGGGCATGTGCAACTCAATGTCACTCACATCAAGGGGTGCCTCGCCTGGCCCCTCCCCTCCCAGCCATTCCTTACCAAACCCAGCCTCACATATCTATAGTTCTGTAAAAATGTTATTCAGCTTTTTTGACTTTAGTATCTATATACTATAGATGTATTTTCATGGATCACTGAAAGGAGGAAATGGCTCACGTGCTTTGCCCAAGAGTGTGATAGGCAACAGGATTTTAAGGGCTGCCACAAAGAAGTGGGGGCACCTTACCCAGCAGGAAACCCCAGGCTGGCAGCAGCGGGGATGCAGCACTCATCGAGGACATAGCAGTAGAGGCAGCGTGAGGAGCTCCAGCAGGCATGGGCAGCTTCTAATCCTTCCCGGTCCAGCCAGTGAGGTGGAAAGCCTAATGCACAAGACTTGCCAGCAAGCCAGAAAAGAGCTCCATTCCTCAGCAAATGGTCAATTCAAAAGTACTTGGCGATCTCCGATTCCTCCCATCCTTGACCAGCACGCCAGAAAAGAACTGATTCCTCGATGGCCACTAAGTTCGGGAGCACTCTATTCAAAAGCGTTCAACGATCTGCGACTTGACCCATCCTTAATAGAAGGTAAGGCGGCGGGGCTTGCCAGTATCAGGGGGCTCAACAATCATCCTTGCAGGGCAGTGAGACGGTGAGATTCATCCCATCTTTGCAGGGTGGTGAGCACCAGGAGCTGTGAATCGGTCTTCAGATGTTTGAGCCAGGGTGTGAAGCAGACTGCTTCCCCCCTGCCACCCCTCCTTCCCTCTTCACCAAATTGCAAATCCGGACTTCCTCTTTAAAGGACAGTAACTTTGAACTTTCAATAAGTGGGGAAGTATTGTTTTCACTGAACTCCTGTGAAAATTGGAAGCAATTTTATTTCCTGTGATATAAGCAGAAGTATAGTATATTGGAGCCAAGAGTGAATGCTCAACACAATTCTCAGTCTACATAGAAAAAATATAAACTGTTCAAATTGCCAGTGAAAGACGATCTTTCTTTCTCTTTCTCTTTCTCTTTCTCCTTCTCCTTCTCCTTCTCTTTCTCTTTCTCTTTCTCTTTCTCTTTCTCTTTCTCTTTCTCTTTCTCTTAAAAGCAATAAACTTTGAAAGTGTATTTAAATTACGTAGGAGGGGTCCAGAAATCCCATTCATCAAGGGAAACCAAAACAAAAAGTTTCATGTTGCCTCCCAGTGAATTGTTCTGTTTATCTCTGCTGAAGAAGGGGCCAAAGATCCCCCTTTCAACATCTTGGCATCTTTACTATCTCAAAAACTCAATCTTTCTCATTGATTGTTTTCAAACAGCCGAGGAAAAGAGACCTCCTATCAGTTTATAAAGGGTTATAAACCTATTCTCAGATATCAGCAACAGCTAAGCAAAACAAAGCAAAGCAATAGCTCTTTACTTACTAACTCTCAACATTCCTTCATACTAAATCATTTCTTTCATTATCTCAAAAAATCAATTTCTTTAAAATAATTAATTTTTATCAAATGATCAATTGATTTATTGTTTTTATTGGCTTAGTATGATTGAGTGTTTTAGTGCATATAGTGTAATTACTGAATATCTGATAAGTAAAATCAGTTTTAAGTGAATTTTAATTGACCAGTGTGTTTAGTAATTACTGTAATAAATGGCTCTTTGTTGCTTAGCAAAATTATTTGATTAAGAGGTGATTTGAAATAACCAATTGATTTGAATTCATTCATTTTTAGTAATAAACAACCTTACTTTTGATTGTTCTCTAATGTATCAATTAACATTTATTAATTACCACATTCATGAAAGTAACTGTCTACCTCTCACATTACTAGCTATTGTAAATGATTATGGTACTATTGCCATTGACTATGCCACCAAACAAACCCAAAAGAAAAATAATCTCTACAATGACTTCCCAGACTCCTGCACATGTTTAAAGTCTTGAAGCCATCAAATGAAAGTGAAATTTACATCAAATGCTGCTATATGATAATCCTAGCCTGCTGACACCTGCCTGCTTAAACGCAACACGCCTAGCTGACATGTTTAAAAATTTCAGATACATCTTTTATCTATGCCCATCATATCTCCTAACTAAAAAACTGAAAGTACCCTACCTGAACAGAGTTGAAAGCATAGAATCACTCATTCACTCAATAGAGAAACTTAGCAAATATTTTGAAACACTATAAAGCAACCTAATTTCTCTTTGAAAAAAAAAATACAGCACAGATAAACGAGTACCTATCAAGCTCAAAATCAAATCCCACAACATACCTTACCCTTCAACTACAATCACCACTACAACCAAAAATACCAACAACGCACAACCACAAACAATTAATATCCCTTCAAATAATTCCAGAAAATATATCTCCTTAATGCATCAGAGACACATGGGAACGTGAACAGAAGCGTCATGCCATCTTATTTGGTCTTGAAGACACCAGCGAATCAGATGACTTACCAAAGTTCGTGATATCATAAGCAACTCAAATACAACAAACATATCTCCTGAAGAATCATTGAAATAACAGAGATGGGCCACGGGTACAAAATACAATGACGGCTCTGTGGCCCAAGGATTTTGTTGAGTTGTTGAAAAATGAGGTTTCCAGCAAGATGCATATTCATTCCATACAATAAATAGCTAATCCAACCACAAAAAACTTCACTCAGAAAACTTTGCTTATCCATACTGCAAAGAATCCGCTCCGTGAACTCTGCACAGAACTCAAAAAATCATCTAGACCAATGGAGAAAAGGATGCTCTACATTTGACTACAGAGCTGATTGAATCAACAAAGAAAGTCACACAACCACTACTCCGCATCCAACCACCCCATCCAATCCAACATCACTCAAAACTAGGCATGCACGCCCTAACTACCTCTATTTCCAACCAACAACTGGCCTTAAATGCAAACTATCAGTGCAAGAAGCCTTGTAAATAAATTCCTGAATTTCTCCTGTTACTAAATAGGCTAATTTGACATCATATTTGCCTGTGAAACATGATTCAACGCATCTCTCACTGAGCCATTACACAGCAAGAAACTATCATTTTAATCGATCAGATCATGAAATTCGTAGGGAAGTTGTGTTTGCTATTTCTATTAAATGTCCTACAATCTAAAAAAACATCCAAGTTACCCAGGAGCTTGCAATTCCTGAAGACCCAAATCATCTGTGAACAGTCCTTAAACTATCACCAATTGCAGTTCTTACTATGTTACGAGCCCCTGATTAAGACATTGAACAAGGCAACAAGCTAAATACACTACTAATATGGGCAGCATCCCGCCCACATGCTCTTCTTTCATAGTGGACTTCCAATCTACCTCATATTAAACTGGGACCCTTTAATGAATGTACAACTGAACCCACACATGCAACCTTCCACAACTAGAACCCAACAACAACTAGCTTAACAACTGCCTCAACCTCATCTTCTGCCAACAAGTTTGAATTCAATTTGGGAATACAAACTAAAATAACCCTTTTCAACAGTGACCCACAAACATGATTGACCTTTTGTCCTCAACATACATCCCAAAAAATCATCACAACGACAGAATTCCCAATTATAAACTAAAAAAGGACAACTATGATCTTATATAACAACAATTTCTCATCCTTGATTTGGCAATTTCCTATTCTCTGGATGCAATATGGTGGAAGACAACATATTTTTTTACTTGAAATCAAAAGAGCCATCAACTATATGTACCATAACAACTCCAACAAACAGGAAAAACAAATTACCCGCAAAAAATAAGAAGCTTCAATCCACAAAGAAAATCACTTTGCAGAAAAACAAATCTGGTTCACGTTTGCAACATTCAAAAGCTATACAAAAAATTATGCCCACCAGATTAAAAACTGAATGCACCAATTTATCAACATTAAACAAGAAGAAAACTTTCTATGCACCAATTCTACTTGCGCCTTTCTACAATTTATAAACACAAATTAAAAGACTCAGGTTCATCCACCTCTGAAAGAAACCTAATGGGTAAAGACTGCAACGACGACACTATTAAAGCCAACGCTCTTTTAACACATTCTTTGGCTCAGTATTTTATAAACAGCAATGGATCATGCCCAGTATTTCCCTAGTCGAACCACAGACAATTACATGATCCTAATACATATCGATTTTACAGAAGACAGTGTAAAAACACGTGTTGAAAAAGCAACTGCGCAATCTAAAACTATCTTATCTGTTGTACCAGACAGAAATCTGTTGCCTACTTCTTAAAAAAGCTATCCACTGCCATAGCCGGAACCTTCTAAAGCATCATCTTTGAAAAAAAAATTTTCAGGACCGCCTCCTTCCCAAAACTATGGTCAAACGCACGGTCATCCCCATCTTCAAAAAGGGAGACCCCAGCCTAAGTTGAAAAATTACAGACCAACTCCTTTATGCTGTGTCCACCTGTAAAGTAATGGAATCAATTATTAAACCAGTCCATCATTTCCATTAGAAACAAACAACCTAGTCCCTCTCATAAACAATTTTGGTTTTAAGGAAAAAATTATCAACATAGTAATCTGGAAAACTCTCACACTGCAAAAACATATGGTCTACACAACTTGATTAGAGTAAAGCAAAAGACGCAATCTACCTAGACTTCTGTAAAGCCTTTGATTCAGTGGTACATGGCAAACTACTCAAAACTAAAATCTTACGTATCTCTGGGACACCTGCATAACACTGGTAGAAGCATTCCTTGTTTAAACAGACAACAAATGGTCAAAAAATTGGGGAGCGTCCATCAAATTCCCTGTACCTGTCAACAGTGGTGTCCCCCAAACGGCAGGTGTTCTATGGACCACTCTTTTCATACGCTACAGTAAATTACCGTCTGTGATCATATTAAGAGCAACTGTGTTCTCTTCGCTGATGATGTAAAAGCTGTCATAGCCACAGCACTACTGCTACCCTCAAAAATATCTGAACTATGTATCAGAATGGTCAAACAATGGCAACTTCAAATCTCAACAAACAAATGCTCTGTGCTACATATTGGCTAAAAAAATATATATATCAGAAAAAATAAAAACAGGCTGAGTAGTAAAGCTTGTTGATGATCCAAACTCCTTGTAAAGGATCTTGAGTCCTCATCTCAAATGACCTTAGTGCTGAGCCCTCTGTAAACTACATGGCAAAAGGCATTAAGAGTTGTTAACTGCTAATCTTACTTAGGCGTTTTTCTCTGGTAATATTAACACTAATACTTAGAGCATAGAAAACATTTGCTAGAGCAATACTCGAATCAGCTCATCAGTCTGGAACCACATGACGTATCTGATATTAACACAATTGAGAGTCCACAGAAATATTTCACAAGAAGTTGTTCTCCACTCCCCTATTCATTGCAGCATATCAAATGCCACCAGACTCGAATTCTAGACCTAGAAAAAACTGGAACTATGCACTTGGTTTCGATGCTAAGTATTGTATTAAAATCATACCTTTGGCAAATGTCCTACCTGTCAATGAATCTTCAGCTTCAACTCTCAATACAAGAGCAAAGCAATAGATACAAACTCAAGGTTAATTTGCAAACCAAACCTTGCTTGCAGGAAATACGACTTCAGCAAACAGAGGGTCCCAATGTTCTGCCGATACTCTACTTGACACTGTGGTTTTTTTCCCCAAATCCCAAAAAACTTTCACACCTTAGACCTTTCTACTATTGACCTCATCCCCTTCTAAGAAGAGCCTGGTAGGGGTGGTGCATAAGTGCAACCAAATGTGCTTAACTGTCCCTGTCCTATTGTATCTTTTTATTTTATTTTATTTTTCTTGGTATGTATCCATCGGGTATTTCATAACTATGTTTTTACTTATGCCTAATTAATCTTGTAAGCCAATTGACAAATAAAATAAATAAATAAAAAATTAAAATAAATAACTTTCCAAGAAGCAGAAAAGCAAACCAGAAGTAATGGGGAGTAAACTGAACAAAGAAAGAATCAACCTTAAAACTAAGGCGAAACTTCCTGACCAGTTTGAGAACAATTAACCATGGAACTGCCTTCTTCAGAAGTTCTGGGTGCTCAATCACTGGAAGTTTTCAGAAAGACCTGGACAGCTGAAATGGTATAGGGTTCTCCCAAGGTGGCTCTAAGTGTTATTTTGTTATTCTGACACTTTCCCAGGTTCTCTACTCAAATTTATTTCATAATTTCACATATATAATGGCGTTCGTTGTAATACAACCTGCATATTGTTCAAAACAGCAATTATTATGGCTGATGTTTTTTACAACACCAGACTAAAGTCAAAGGGAAGAAGCGGAGCTTCGTCTCGGTGTTACAGCTGCGATCTCGGGGCTCCTGAAGATAGCAGCTGATACTTTCGCCCTGGTCGGTCTATACGGACCTAAACCGTCCCGTGAGACGGGGATTGTGAAGGCACTGTCCCAGGATCCAGAGATATCGCAAAAATTCTGGTTTATCGGGAGAAGCCCTTTGCTGGCAAGTGGAAAGGCAGCCTCCAAAAGCTCCTGAAGTCCCGGGATAGCCTCCGGGAAGAAAGTGGCTTGAGCGAGTGTGGTGTCGGTTGGGTGAGAAATTTCTTTTTGTATTGTAAATTGGTTGAGAACTTGAAAGGACATCCTGAACAAAAGAAGAAAATCTGTGACTTTTTTTTGTTTGACTGAACTGGTTGAGACGGCATTTTTTAAGTGATTCAAATTGAGGCTTGGATTATTTCCTATTTTTTTTTTTTTTTTTTTTGAACCGGACTTTTAAATGTGACTTTGTAGGTAACCGATGAATTTTCTCTATATATAATTTTAATGCTTCTTTTGATTTTTTTAATTTCTTTGAGAGGCTCCCTTTGGTTATCTTTTTTTTTTTTTCCTGGTTTGAGTTTTTTATAAATACTTTTTCTTTCTGGCTGGGGGGGGGAAGAGTATGAAGAGATGTTGCAACACCTGCAACTAGAAGGCTTGCAATATTTTATTTGAACTGGGAGGAAAAATGTTATAAACACTCCTTTTCAAGGACTTTTAATGTGATAAGACACGAGGAGAACACACGTAAATATTATTACAGGTGCTTTTCTTTGGACTCTTATCAATATTCAACATTTGAGGCTTGGCTTTGAAAGCTGCTGGAGAAGAGAGTTCATAAATAAGAGCCTGATAAAGAACATAAATGCAGTGGTGCAAGTGCATATCATAATATAATAATACATATTATATATATAATTATATATATATATATTATATATATATATATATATATATATATATTATATATAATATATATATATATATATATATATATATACTTTGTGAAATTCCTACTCGCACCAGCCTTTTGGTAAATTTTTAACTCTAGTATTTTTAACTTTTTATTTAAAAGGAAAGCCTCAGAGCTCTTTCTTTCTTTTTTTTTTTTTTCTTGCTTCCTTTGCTCCTTCCATCCTATGTTTTTGGATCACTTTGGTTTTTCCTTTGATTAATTTTTTTTCTTCTTTTTTTTTCTTTTTTATGGTGAAATTATTTCAATTGGACTAGGGTCTAGAAAGAAACCTGAAAGACCTTTCTTTTTTCGCTTTCCCTTTTTTTTCCCTGTTTCGGCTTTTTACTATTAGACTTTTATTTTGGACTATAATGTGGCTACTTCTATCAGCTGGATTGAAAGTCAAAGAGATCTGACAGCTTTGGAACCATTAAAATGAGCAGGAAACCAAAAACCATTTGGCACTTTCTGCTTCTACCTCTGCTTCCCCACCATCTGAAGGACAACATTTAATTTCAGACACTGTTGAAGCAAGATAAAGAACAAGAAAAAGTTAAATTTACAGACTGAATTATGCACGGAATCCAAGATATTAAGAATAAAAATAGATGCTATTGAACAAACAAATAGAGAAAACTGATGAAAAAGTGGAAAATATTAAACAAATGATGGGGGAAGTATGAAGGAGAGATTCGCAAAAATTGAGGAAGAAAGGAAAACAAAAAGAGGAGAAAGATGGAAATATTGACACTAGATTAACAAGTGGTAGAAGCAAGAAAAAATGGGATGTTGAGGTGGGAGATGGAAAGGTCAGAATTTTACCTTAGATTTCAATTTTATAGAAGAGGAAAAAGGAGAACAAATTTGGCTTGGCGATAATGATAGAATGTTGGCAGATGTTCTGGAAAATTACAGAGGAAAGATGATGGATGGAAGTAGATGAGGTTAATCGAGTCTATACAAGATATGAGATGAGAAATAAATTACAAAAAAGAAGTCCATATTAAGATTCACCAAAAAATCCATCAAAAACACAATATTATAAGTGGTCAGAGAACAGAAACAATGAAATATAAATGCAAAAGTTCTGGTTTTAAAACAATACCTAGAAGGTAAGAGAGATGAGAAAGAGAATTCGATTTCTGACTAAAATGCTACTGGAAAATGAAGTGAACTGAAAGATGGCTGATAACCAGAAGGATTAATCTTTACGTGGCAAGCAGCAGAGACATAGAATTGATTCAATTGGAAAAGCAGAACTTTTCTACCAGAATTTTTTGGAAGAAGAGAGAGGAGGCAGAGAAAGAGGTCTCAATTAATTGAGTTTTCAGGAGGAACACTGGAGATTTG
>BHFT01010812.1:0-21467 GCA_004320025.1 Laticauda laticaudata
TACATCCTGATTGGTTGGGAGTCTTGGTCTGTGTTTATTGGACTTGAAATTTGTTTGATTGGTGTTTCTGGTTTCTTCTGTCTGTTTTGTGGCTTTGATTGGCTGGCAACACTTTGTATATGTATGTATTGCAATGACCTTCTGATTTTGTCATATACACTTTTACTGGTTAGCATTTTGAGCTGAAGATCCAAATGTTGCTGCTGCTGCTATTGTAATTGACTGTCTTTCAAAAAGTTTAAAAAAATAAATTCCAAAATATTTGATTAAAGAACTGTCACTGTTTTAGCCACAACCCACTGTGTTTCAATCTGTTTCAGCTTGAAGCAACATTGCCATTAAACTTTAAATCTAAATATTGCAAACTAAAAAGCGAACTGATTTTCTTGTGTTATTAAAAATAAAGAAAAAGAAATCTGCTGTTTATGTCATATTGCTCTTCTTATCTATCATATATCAAGGATTGACATGAGACTAAATGACAAATTATATATGTAGCCTACTAATCAAAGAGAGAAAGCTTTTTGAAGAACAGCCCTTTCATTTTCTCCAGCCCTGTGCACTCTCATGAATTCCTAAAATGTATCACTTCATAGACAAGAACTCTTCCAAATGATGAGCCTTATCAGGGAAGTGGAGGAAAGGAGAAGATCACTCAGATCAGGTGGAAAACTCTTTCTAATAAGTAGAACTCTGGAGTCCTACTCAGAGCTTGGTAGTTTTCTTGCAGAAGTTTCATTATCAAACTAGGTAACAACTTCAGAGCTAGAAGGGAGTGGGGTTTGCTCTTATTTTTATATACTAGCTGCTTAGCCTTGTCAGTATTGATAAAAGTGTCCTTGGCTATTGTTTACTATTTGCTTGTTTATTTGCATTGGTAGATACTGGCATTGGTAGACACTGGCAAACTCCCCTCTCTTTTCGCACTGACAATGTTTACTTATTTGGTAATAAAATGTCTGCAAGAAAAGCATCAAGCTCAGAGACTATCAAGAATCCCAACAGTTCAACCTTAAACTGCAAATATTCTCTTCTATAGGTAGAACTGTGTCTCCCATTCTAACCAAGAATTATTCTTTTGTTGGGTTTCATGAAGAAGAAAAGACAGAACATCTGCTTTTTGCCTATTCTTTCTACCAGTACTTCTCATGATATTAACTTTAACCTTCACAATAGAATAAATCTAAATCAGAGCTCTCCAAACTTGGCAACTTTAATACTTGTGGACTTTGACTCCCAGAATTCTCCAGCCAGCATACTAGCTGGAGAATTCTGGGAGTTGAAGTCGACAAGTCTTAAAGATGCCAAGTTTGGGGACCCCTGATCTAAATAGACAAGTATTTCTACATTTTTAGAAACATCTCCTGTAAGGTATAACTCTATTTCCTTTCCTTTATGTGATGACTTTTCAATGTGTCAGATTATCTACCAGCATAGTCAAAAAACCACTTTGGAAAGGTTATGTTTTTTCGAAGTGTTTTGAGAAAGGAACTCACTCAGGTGATACTGAAATATGCTGGGTTTGTTCTTAGTTAAAATTCTTGAAGTATTTAAGGATACTTCAGAGACGACTTCAAATAATTTCTCCGACAATCTACTCTGCACCAGAACAGGATACATGTCTTTCACAAAACTGTATAATTAAGAATATTGTAAAGTCTCATTATGATGATTCATGATTCCTTTTACTTATTTATTTTTATGTATTAAATTTCTATAACTGCCATCTCAAAATATGACTGCATGTAATATATACCTAATATGGCATCAAAATGACTTCCATAATGATTGAAATTCAAATACAAAAAGAATAGTAAATAGATCCAGTTCTGTGAAGTTGTGCCTTTTCCAATGTGTAATATTTTAAGTAAATGGATATCCATTTCTAAGCATCACAATGCCAAAATGAAATATTGAACCATGTTTTAAGTACCACGTTTGCAGGTATGGTATTAGTGATAAAACTGAAGGTATATAGTAAGAGCCCTGTTGGCACAGTGATTAAGTGCAGTACTGCAAGAATATTCTGCTCACAGCCTGGTATTCGACCATGACAGGGCTCAAGGCTGACTTAGCCTTCTAGCCTTCCAAGGTCAGTAAAATGAAGACCCATTGTTGGGGCCAATATGCAAATAACGCTTACATTGTAAACAACCCAGAGAGTGCTGAAGAACTGTGGTACATAAACCTAAAATGCCATTGCTATTCTATTCCTCAACTACTATATTAAAAGCTATAATTAACATTTTAGTGGGAAATACAATTTCTTCCCCAAAATTAGAATGGCCCCAAGCCCACTGGCTTTTGTTTAAATGTTGTTTAAAAGCTGTTAGTTGCTCAGAGTTCCTATAGTGAAATGAACAGCCATTTAAGATGGATGGATGGATGAATTTCTGTCCTATTATATCAACCTCCAATAAAGAATTCAAAATATCTGGGGCATAGCGGAAGGGGCGGATGCGTTGTGGATGAAGGCGGATGCATCACGGACGCCTATAGAAAGCAAAGTGGATGCCGCGCGGATGTATATCGGATGCAAAGCGTTCACTCGGGGAGTATGAATTGCGTCAGCCAATATAAAGGATGCACGTCCACGCAGTCAGCATTAAGAAGGAAAGACGTGCTCCACACCGACATCTTAAATAACACCATGGGTTCGTCAGTCGGAAGAAGAGGAAGCCTGTGGCCTACTCTGCGTCAGCCCTGGCAAGAAGGAAGAACAGCACCATCCCACCTGGCACTGACTCTGAAGAGCTGCTGGTGCTTGCCTGGCTTGGTGGTGCTGCTGGTGCTTCTCCTGCTGCTGGTGCTTGCTGGTGCTGGTGCTACTGGTGCTGGTGGTGCTGCTGTGTTCTCCTGCTGCTCGGCTGGTGGTGGTGCTTCTCCTTGCTGCTGGTGCTGCTGTGTGCTTCTCCTGCTGCTGTGCTGCTGGTGCTGCTGGTGGCTCTCGCCTGCTGCTGCTGCATGCTGCTGCTGCTTTCTCGCCTGCTGCTGGTGCTGCTACTTGCTGCTAACTGCTGCTGCTACTGTGGTGGACCAGCCCCAAGGCCCTTCAAAGCCCTGCTGGTGACGCCCTGCTGAAGCCCCCCCCTGCCAAAGGGAGAAGAGGCAAAGGGAAAGGAGAAAAGGGAGAGAGGAACCAGTATACTGTTTCCAAGGACATGAGGGAGGAGGTGGCTGGAATAGCTTGAGGGAGAACAAGTCTCTGGAGAAAAGTGCACACGACTGTACGCGACACCAAGAAGAAAGCAGGCAAGCTTGGAGAGCACAAGGCAGAGAAGCCTGGGCTACACTGCAGTATGTCCTCCTGGGATGGTGGAAGCACATGCACACTGGTATGGCAAGCTACCGCCTGAAGAAATCTGGGCAGTGCCGCTGTCAAGCTCACTGACTGGGTGATGTACGTCATGGCCCAAGTGCAAGCTTCCTGGAGGGTGAGATCCACCACCGAGGAGCAGCCTCTTGACACCCCTCTCCTCAGAAGCACACAGACACAGCCCATCCTCTTTTCAGCCAGGAAGACAGCTGCCCCTGTCCAGGCTTTTGGTTCTTTGGAGGGCCCCAGCAGCAGAGACCCCCAGTACAGCTGCACTCCCCCATGCCGGGGACTTGAGGGTCCCCTGTTCAAATGGAGCAAGAAGCGGCAAACCCACCAGAGACCAACCCACGCCCACACCCAAACGCCCCAGCTCCACAGAAATGCAGGCAGAGAGGCAGACTTGAGGGCCAGAGGCCACACCTGTCCTGTTGGAGATCAGGGAACACATGCAAAGACCAGCACAGAACTTCTCTCTCTCAGCTGGTCCACAGCAACATATCCATCCTCGTCCGAAGCACTTCATGCACCTACGTGAGCAAGACCCTCATGGACCTGCCGAGGACCAATACGCAGGTGTGAAGCAAAAGATAACAGCACTTCTGCACAACCTCTCAAGGCCAGCTTTGACCTGCTCTACCAAGTCCAAGTCTGCTCCTCCACCCCAGGTGATGTTCCACCAACGCCTTTCCATGGGCTTCACCAGCCCCTCACCTACCAAGGCTATGACTACCACCGGACTTCCCCACAGCAAAAACAGCCGCTTCGCCAGTCCAGGCCCAGGTTCATCGCAGCGCCACAAGATGCCAGCACCTCACCCAGCCCTGCAGACCCGACAAGCCCACTACACTCCTCCTTCCTCCACCCCACAGCCGTAGCCCCTCAACAGAATCTGTCATAGTCTTTGGCTGACATCCCAGTCGCTTGATGAAGGGCCTGCTCATACCTCATGGGACTCGAGTCAGTTTCTCTGAGAGCTTCCTGAACACACACCATCCCCTGTTGTAGTCTCAGGGCCAAGCACCCCAATGTGCCTCAGACCAGCACTTTCCAGCCACAGCCACTTCACAATCCTGCCCGCTTAATCTGAGACGCATGGACATGCCTCAAGAGTGACTGAGACATAGTGCCAGAGACTGAGTTGTTTTACCTGTTCACCTTTAATCTTTTGCTTAAGAACACCTTTACTTGGTTCATTTGCTTTTTATAATAAAGTCATACAGTTTACTTAAACAGTTATTAATAAAGGTTTCTTCTGCTTAACACACTTGGTTTCATTTTTTTAATTTTATAAAAGTGTTCGGTGAAAACTTGTTGAAAAAATGGTTAATTCCTTTGCATGCTTGTGGGATGGGGGATAAGTGGATGCAGGTTATGTGGATGGGTACTAGCTGAGGCAGGATACTGGGTGTCTGTGTGGGAGGGCAGGATAATGATAAACTTGGATAGACCTCGCAGTCAAGCATAGTGGGACTTATGTCCACCCTCCAGGTGCCAACATATGGCCTTATTATCATAACTATTAATCATGAATCATCACACTATTGTCAAACATAAACAAAGCTCTTTATTAATGGCTCTATTCTATGTAGGCCCACCCAACAATACATGGCAACAATCTCATCAGTGTTTGCGACAGGCTAAGGAAGCATCTACATTAATCAACTATCACCTGTCTTGCCCCTCCACTGCTCCAGCTGGAGAGTTGCACAAGTGTTCTCAGGTAGGTTGCGCTGCTTCTTCCCTTCACATCGTGAAGCCTTGTTGGGGCCTTGGTCAACATCCATCGTGTCTATCATGCCGTTTCGTCCCTTGCCTCCATTCCCAGGTCCATTCCGCCATTCTGTTGAGGTCACGAGCCTGTTCTGGAACACTGGGTAGGGGTGCGCAATGAGATTGTGGCAGGATGCAGCAAGCTTCCACGATGTCTCACTCCATCGCTCTTGGGGATGCTGATGTGGTGAGAGAGTACACTGGATCCTGTTTGGCCAGGATGCCAAAGGCATTCTCCACACACCCGTCTTGCCTGGCACAGACTGTAGTTGAAGATCCTCTCATTTCACAGGGTGAGGTTAGTCTGGGGAAGTGGTAGGCTTCATAGTAAGGTTCTGAGGAGAAGAGCTCTTTGTGCCCATCTGAATGACAGTGGGCACATACCTTGTGTGTCAGTGGTGAGGGGTGTCTGGCATCTGGAAGCCCATGAATGAGAGTTGCGTTCCAGCCCATCTTGAGTCACTGCCGTTTGTACTACCTGGACACGAAGCTTGACACCCGTTGCCTGAACGCATCATGTACATGATTGGTAGTCACATCAACTATGGAAGAGGATGATACGCTGAAGAGCCTACTGAGTTGAATAAGTGGTCCCGACTTGGCATGGAGCATTATTGCAGGCATGTTGCTTCCCATCTATGTCCAACGGTGTGGGGGAAGTTCCAACCTCTGATACACTCCTGCTTCTAAGCAACCTTTCTTCCAGCCTTCTTCAGTGGAGGGACTGGGAGGAAGCTCCTCCACGGTATTCTTGATGATGGCCTGCAACTAAACTTCTCTGACACTAATGCTGATGGTGGTTGTGGTGGCACCCTCCAGGCCTATCTGCATGTTCTGTATGGGTGTCCAGGCCAGGTGGCCACAGTCAGTGCACCTAGCCAGGGTCCAGGCTAGGGACGGAAATTGGTGCTGCTTGGTCAACCTGGAGTCTTCAGAACACCGCTAACCAATTCAGTAAACATGGCTGAGGACTCCTTATGAGTTCTGGAATGCAGTCGAGGTCTCGTTTTTCCAAGCTCCACACATCACGCTTGTCTGTCCAAACTCCGTATTCTCTTCTCCGATCCCATCTTTGGACCCAAACAGTTCTTGAACGTCCTCTTCTCCTTTCCGTAGAAAAGTAACATCTGACAGTTTGGTCTGGGATGTTGAATGATGAGCTTCCCCACTTGCAAAGACGTTGGTCTATAAGAGTGTTTCGACATGGGTGGAGAACTGGCATGCTGTGGAAGAGTAAACGACCAGAGAGGTTGACAGAGGTCTGGCATCCGGCAAGTGTTTGCTGGATCTGACTGAGATCCAGGGATTCCTCCCCTTTTTATAGGACAATATAGGTTTCCACTAGGTTGTCTTCTACATACTCTTCTGCATCTTACTCAGACATCTATATCCGAGATACATCCGCAGATACAAAGTTTTGTCCATTTTGAAATACTTTTATACAAGATGCATCCGCTTACATCTTTCTATTTCATGCTACTAACGGCTGTGTGGACGTTCCGTGTACCTTTCGTTTCCTCCCTCTTTCCTGTTTTCAGCTGGAGCGGATGTAGTTGCGGAGGATGTTGCAGAGGATGCTGAGAGGATGCAGCGGAACGTGTTAATGGATGACAAACGGACTAGAACGTTTGTTACCACGTATATGTTGCAGATGTAGATCATACGCGGCAGAAAGTTCATCCGTTCAAAAAGTTTTTGTGCAGGCTCAAAACATCTTGCATGGATGAATATCTCATGTGGATGGATGCTCGACAGATATAGATCGTATTTGAAAAGCAGACGTATGCATGAGTACACCAACGGAATGCATCGCGTTTTCCAAACGGACCAACGGATGGCAAGCTTTTTTGTCCATTTTACATCCTCTTTGCATCCATTGGTGCAGTGGGACATGGGCTTAAGATGGAAGCAGTGGCTATGGAAAAATAAAACAATAAAGCTTATCAGTGCAGTCTCCAAACATCTTGTCTTTCTTCAATGTTTGTAAGACTGAAAATGTGACCATCGAAGCATTGCTTACTTAAGGACACATGGTACTCCTCAGCCACATTGACTTAGGGCACGATCTTCTGCTGATGTTGATGATTTGTATTTTTAAAACTATTTGGCAGGAGAGGTGGTATTGATATCCCCGATGTTTTGGTGCCTCAAATCAGTATGTCATTGGCTTTAGCCTAAAGCCAGCCCTGGGATTATCATTAGATTAGTTGAAAGTCTATAGATATAGCATCTCTTTTTGTTGTTATTGTTTTTCAAAGTATGACATTTGCAACTTAAAACTGAAAAAATCCATCACCATGAATTTTCACATGAAAGCAGATATGCAATATTTGTTAACTAGTTCCAAGAACATCCTTTTACTTTACCAAATTGAATTTATGGATTTAATGATACCTCACCATTTTCAAGGAGATATGGAAGTTAAGCCATATAGGTTTCGGCATAGCTTACATCAATATTGGTTACATATCTTAGAAAACTGAATAACCTGTGCTATAAAAGTATTCAAGAAAATAGATAATTCCATTTTCTCAGAATTATTTTTTGAATTTGGAATCGTGGACCAATACACTGTCAATCGCCTCAGTGATAAGATATTGACATATATTTCATGGGCTTTTTTTTTACAGCTACAGTCTTCTTAGAGTTTTGGAAAAGACGACGAGCTGTACTTACTTATGATTGGGACCTCATAGACTGGGAAGATGAAGAGGTAAGAATCTTTTATAATAGCAGTTTTGATATCAGCATGCATTGGTTTTTCAAGAGTGACAGTTATCCTGCAATATGTCTGCCTCTTTGACAGCAAATACTTCAACTTGATTTCTTTTATATCTAATTATCTGAATGTGCGTGTGTGTATGTGTGTGTACACACATACATACACGCATATTCAAATAATTACACACACAAGATTACAACCTGACAAATGATCATGAATAATAATAAAATGTTGACTGAATTAAGCATTTAAAGTGATAGAGATAGATGATGAAGTTCTTTCAATCACTTTTATATAGAGATTCATCTTCAGCTAGATGAGCAGCATACAAGTGTGATTGACAAGGAAGCAAAGAAACAAATAAATAGTTTCTATATTATATTTTCATGCCAGGATCATTTTGTTAGAATGTATTTCTATAATGCTAGCTTGTTTTTGCAGCCAACAGAACTCTAGAATGTGGATGTACATGCATACAGTCCACTATTGCCAGTACAGAGAGACATATATCCACACACAAACATGTCCGGACTAAACTAAAACTTTACAATTGCAGGAAGAACTTCGTCCCCAGTTTGAAGCAAAATATTCTCAAGTGGAGCGAGTAAATCCTATAACAGGAAAGCCTGAACCTTTTCAACCTTTTCCTGATAAACTAAGTCGACTGATGGTATCTGTGTCAGGAATATTTTTCATGGTAAAATCTCTGAAATTGTCTACTTCTTGTTATATTCCTTGTTACATTTGTCAAATTAGTCTGAATAATATAGGTAGTCCTCAACTTACAACCACAATGAAGCTCAACATACCTGTTGCTAAGGGAGACATTTGTTGAGTGAATTTTGCCCTATTTTATAAGCTTTATCACCACAGTTATTAGATGAATCATTGCAGTTGTTAAGTTAGTAACACAGCTGTTAAGTGAATCTGACTGCCCCATCAACTTTACTTGTCAGAAGTTCACAAAAAGGGGACCCCATAACCTTAGGACACTGCAACCGTCATAAATATGAGTCAGTTGTCAAGCGTCTGAATTTTGATCATGTGATCAAACAAGAGTCCTAAGTATGAAAAATGGACACAAATCATTTTTTTCACTGCCGCTGTGACTTTGAACGAACACTAAATGAACTATTGTAAGTCAAGGACTACCCGTACAGATGAATCACATAATAATGGAGTCAAGTCTTTGTCTTAATGCTCAATTGTATGTGTTTCTTGAATTTTTATGTATCTGCAGATTTCATTAGTGCTAACTGCAGTGTTCGCAGTGGTAGTCTATCGTCTAGTGGCTATGGAGCGGTTTGCCTCTTTCCAGTGGTATTTCATAAAAATGTACTGGCAGTTTGCAACTTCAGGCACTGGAGTCTGTATCAACTTTATAATCATCATGTCCCTTAATGTAGTAAGTTCCTGACTTTTTGGGTGTGTGTGTGATAATTTAGATATATTAATAAATATATTAAAATATAAACACTATGTTTGCTGGTTTGCTGTGATCTCAACAAATCTGAATGGAACTGATTCCAGTTTAGAATCTAATTTACTTTTGAATTTCTTCCTGTTTAGATATGTATAATTGCTCAGTTTTTAAGAAATAACACAGAACTATTTTGATTATGTAAGCTGATTAAAATGCTAAGTCTATCAAAATTAATATCAAGAGCTAGTGTAATAAAAGCTAGTGAGACTAAGGATTGCAAAGTTAATTAGTTATCTTTCAGTGTAATGTCCACAACAATGTTGCCGTGACTATAATGTGAATGTGGGAGAAGATCCTTTTAAATAAATATTTCAAAGGTGCTGTTTTCCAAAAGGCAACCAGGCTTCCTTGGTTTTTTATTTGAAAATGTTTAGCTTCTCATCCAAGAAGCTTCTTCAGTTCAGAAATGAAGAAGCTTCTTGGATGAGAAGTGAAACATTTTCAAAGAAAAAAACAAGAAAGTCTGATTGCCTTTTGGAAAAAAGCATCTTTGGGACAACCATGAACTAGATCAGGGGTGTCAAACTCAATTTCATTGAGGGCCACCTCAGGGTTGTGTTTGATTTTGGGGTGACCAGTTCAATGTCACTCATCTCTGGAGTGCCTGTGGTGGCCCAAGCACTCTGTCAGCAAAAACAGGCTCCTGAGCTCCATTTTTAGTTGTGATAGCAACCCTCTGCCAGTGAAAACTTTGCTGGTAGAAGCACCATGGGCCAGTCCTTTGCTTTTTCCATGATCTAAGCAGATCCAGCCCCTGGGCCTTGAGTTTGATACCCCAGACCTAGATGACTGAATATCTCCATAGACACTTGTAAATAACCCTGAGCTTCTTGAAAGATTTTAAAATAAAATAATTAAATTAGTGTTCAACACACATCCAATTGCTGAATTATCTTAGAGAGTTAACAATAGTTTTCTAGACAGCTTACAATATACCAGCAAAAACAGCTCTAAATGCTTGCTTAAAACCAAAAGCCAGAAGAATGAAAATGTTTTTTAAAAACTAAAGTACTGTTACCATCACAAGATAATCCCTAAGGTATAGCAAATGAAAGTGCTTGGTCTGAAAATGAGATTACAGCAGATATAAGTCAGGCTGCTTTGCAGCAAGCATTTGCAGTCAATGCCATGGCTGAGGTAGCCGCTGATTGATTGCTATCTGCCTTCCTCACATGATTAAGGCACTCATACTTTCTAGCCAAATCAAGCACCACAGCACTTTCGGAGGATGAACAAAGAACCATTTGATTCTGCAGACTATTAGTAATAAGGTGGGCATCCAAATAGTACACACTAAGGTATACTACGATTGAAAACTAAGTGAAACTTAATTAGCTGGCTGGTACTTCAAACCCATAGTGCAGGCAGTTTGAAACAGGAGGGAATACTTGCAATCTTCACAGGAAGCCTTCCAAAGTTATATCAGAACAGAAAGAGAAAAACATTAAATGCATAATTGTAAACTTGTTCGGAATTTGAATGTGGCTTAACTTTTAATAAATTCAAGCCACATTTAGTTTTCATCTTGCCCCTGTTTATTTTCTGGAGTATGATTGCTAATACACCACTTGGAAAAAAAAAAAAGAAAGGCACATTCAGTGACATAACATCCACTTCTAAATTCAAGAGCTCTTCAGTCCTTTAACTGAAGTAGGAGTTTTTGAAACTATTTGTTTCACTCTATTTTGATGTAATCTTATTTCTGTGCAGTTTAAACGCAATGAGTCAATTTAATTGAGAAAGTTGCTTTCCCTGAAAAAGATATCTTTATAAATATATTTATCTTAAATGTGTGTGTTTGTATGTATGTGTATTATTGCTACTACTATTTGCCATCAATCATACCCCTGTTATTAGTTGTATTTTAGACTACAGCATGTTAATATCCATCAAAAGCAATATAAAACTCAACAAAAGAACATGGACATTCTGAAAATACAAACTTTAATATTTGCAGATGCCCACACATCATAAATGTCAGAAAAGGGCAAAATCTGGAAGTTAAATGCAGTCCAATTTGCATTTCAAATCAGGGTCTAACTTCATAGAAGCCTTTCCTGCTGCAGTAAACAAGACTTTAATTAAACATTCTGTTTAAAATTGAACTGAGGGGAAACAAGCAAATCGCTTCCTTTGTCAAAATGCTATTGAATTGAATGCAGTTGTGGGATTTCATAGCTATTATCCCCTCTATTTCCATATCTCTAATCTCCCTAAGAACATTACATCTTTAATAGCAGAGGCATTCTGTTTTTCTATCCATATTAAGGACTGTATTCCATGACTGCAGATGATTTTTTTTTTCATTTCAAAATAAACACGCATTGTTACAATCTGCAGCAACTGCTACACACACCAAAATGTAGGAATGTCTGCAAAGGGGTTTTTTAAATAGCCAATATTTTATTGCAAATATACCACTGAAACCTCAGCCCTTTTTTAAGGGCGTGAAAAAGTGGTAGGGTTTCAATAGCTGCCATCTTGACTTTTTAGCCCCCTTTCTCCACATGGTCTTTCAGAACTCCTATTTCTGTCTTTGCAAGGCATGAGGAGGTTTGCGCAAAGGCTTGAACAAGAAGATATATTGAGTGAGGCAATCACATTTCAGGAAGGCAGGCTTCAAAAAAAATGTTTTGTTTATCTCCTTTATTGTTCAAAAAGGCTTTTTTATTCCTGAGGAATTTCAGCAGAGAGATAATAATTCAGGGACCACAATGACGAGCTGATTTTATCTCAACTGTAAATTTTGCTAGGTGGTCATTTTGAAGGAAACTCATCAACGGAATGAGGGTCCATTACTATAGCAGTTATCAGTGTTATTAAAATGGTGAAGAATAGATGTGTCATAGCAGCTTTTCCATTTGTTAACGGCTCTCTGGGTTTATTATACTGGGGAAATCCATCCTTTACACCTTTCTCTAACAGTGTAAAAACTGTTTGAAATCTCATAGCTGAAACAAAACAAGTACAGGCAAAGCACTCTCCAGAAAGGCAAACCTCTTGCAGTTATAGAGAGTCTCCAAGAAACATATATCAGATTTAAATCTGCCAGTCTTCCAGGGTAGAAATTAAAAGTTAGAAGAATGGGTGTGGATTACTCACTTGGATTGATATCTATAAAACTGGAAATTCCAGTTTAAAATGTATTCAATCTGCAGGAACAAGCACACCATTCTTCACCAATTAATTGGTTAGCATTTTAATGATATAGCATACCTCTCAAGGGCAAACATTTAACACACCCACAGTCCTGGTCAAGCTATTCATAGGCAAGGCATAAGTTGTCTTTGATTTTTTTCTATTGTTATAGTAAGAAATATTATCCTTAAGAAGTTGGATTAGAGGTTATTTTTTCACACACTTTTTAGAGCTAAAAATCATGCTTTAAAGTGGGATGTTTGTAAAGTGTATCTTCCTTTCTTATGTTGGTTTCAGGTATATGAAAAAGTTGCCTATCTTTTAACAGATTTAGGTAAGTAAAGATTCTTCCAAAAAGCCTTCAGGAATTGAGGTGATTTTAGTTCCACTGGAGATGTGGCACTGGCAGAATACAGTATTGGCCCTAGATTTTATATTCTATTATATTAGGGATAATCTAACATTTTTATTTTGGGGTTTAAACCACTCAGTCTTTTGAAATTGGAAATACTTATGAAGTAAATAAGAAAATAAGTTTATAAAGTGTTATGACAGTATTCTATCTTGCTTTATTTCTTCATTGTTCTGCTTTGTTCTAATAGTTTCCAGAAGTACAGATATTATCATAAACTGATTACTTGCTCACCATCTTAATGAATGTATTTATTTATTTATATCCCATCCTTATTATTTTCACAAATAACTGAAGATGACAAACATCTCCAGCACTCCTTCCTTCTCCAGTTAGCCCCACAATGACAACCCTGTGAGGTGATTTGGGCTGAGGAAGGAAGGAGAGAGTGTGTCTGGCTCAAAGTCACCCTGCTGACTTGCATGGCTAAGGCAGGACGGTGATTCATGGTCTGTTGCTTTCTAGCCTGGTACCTGAACCACTAGACCAGGGGTCAGCAACCTGTAGCTCTGGAGCCGCATTTGGCTCTTTCATCCCTCTGCTGTGGCTCCCTGTTGCCAGTTGGATCCTCAATTGATACGGCTTTTGGTTAAGACAGGTAGAAGAATAAAGATGCCACACTAGGAGGAGACTCTATGATGGGGGAACTGCCATATTGTCTGGTCATCTCCAGAATTGAATGGGGATTTACAGTTAGGAGTTTTGTGGCTCTTTGAGTGTTTAAGGTTACCGACCCCTGCACTAGACTGAACTGGCTCTACAGTCTGTAGGGCTGTATCCAAACCAGCAATATACCTCTAGGGAAATAACTTTTTGTTAAAGCACAAACAATACAGTTGCTTGGATATATATATATAGAGAGAAATGTATTGTATTGGCAAATATTTTATATCTGTTTGTTTGATGTATTTGTAAACCACTATAATCTCTTTCCACATGAGAATATACAAAGGCTCTGAGATTTTCACTATAGATCAATTTTATGGCTAGAATTTAGAACTGTATTCTTACCATTCCAAGTTTCAGATTTGACTTAAGAGGCAGATTGAAATCTAAATGGTATGTGCTTATATTGGTTTGTTCTTTGACAGTCTAGGATGGAATTTTTGTTGAGACTTTTTGTTTTCTTTTTATAGAACACCCCAGAACAGACTCAGAGTGGGAAAACAGTTTTGCTTTGAAAATGTTTCTTTTCCAGTTTGTCAATTTAAACAGTTCTATTTTCTACATTGCGTTTTTTCTTGGAAGGTAAGTTAACTTAAAGTGAAATGAGAAAATATTTTTGTGATATATTGCCATTGTTTTTAAAGAGTTGACAATGCCCTTGGACAGTAAAGCATGCTTCACAATCCAGTGCCTAAATAGAAGGGAGGGAGGGAGGCAGTTCAGAGGGGAGGGGAGATGTGATAAGTGTACACTTGCATATTTCACTACGTATCTATTACATGGTATATACATGTTTGAAACTCAGATAGGTATTTATAGCTCTACTTCATTTGTTTTTTGCTTACAAAGCAAATGACCCACTATTTGAGATCAATAGATTGCCTACAGAGATAAATGGTGTAAATTATATTTGGTGAATACATATTGTAAGATGGGAATTGCATTCACAGACATCTGTTTATAACAGTGATGATGAAAAATGGGCAGTGCAGTGTGCAAGTATATAAGAGACAGTGTTTGCATTGTAACATTAAAATTTGTTTTTCTCACTTGCCTCCTCTTGCAGATGCTAGGATTGCATTGTTTCAATTTTCTTGATTGTGTCTTTGTTCCTCTGCCAATTACAGTCTCTAACTCCTGGCTTTCTTCTGTATGAATTTTCATGCTCTATTTTGTACATATTGTTCTCAAATTCCTTGACCCTCACTGCTGTTTCATGGAGAATTACAAAAAGCTATGCCATTGTCTATGCTCAGACTGTTAGATTCAAATAATGTAAATAATTTCACAATAAACACCAGAAAAAAACTAGAATGGAGTGCTGTCAATATGCATCACAACAACTAAGATTATGATCCATCTCTTTCACTGGGTTTTCTAGAAGTTATTTTTATGTTAGTGTTATAAGATATGTGCATAATTTCAAAATCATTCTAAACTAAACTTAATCTTTTTTATTTATCAACTTGTAAAAATTTTCTCTTCATGCTACATTTTGTTGAGGAACAGAAATCTTATCTTTCAGATTTGCTGGTCGTCCTGGAATGTACAACAAACTTTTTAACAAATGGAGATTAGAAGAGGTAATAGTATTTCTTATTCACCCAGTTTTATCTTAATTTACAAACTACTGCCTTTTAACATTAATTTTCACAACTGCTCATTTCTTTGGCTGCTGATAGGCTAAATACTTCTGCCTAATCTACAGAAAAGAAGGACTAGGAGTAACATACTAGCAGTATTCCAGTATTTTAGGGGCTGCCACAAAGAAGAGGGGGGGTTCAACTTATTTTCCAAGGCAAAAAAAAGGAGGGCAAGAAACAATAGATGGAAACTAACCAAGGAGAGAAGCAACCTGGAATTAAGGAGAAACTTTCTAACAGTGAGGACAATTAACCAGTGGAACAGGTTGCCTTCCAAAGTTGTGGGTGTTCCATCACTGAAGGTTTTTAAAAAGAGACTGGACAGCCACTTGTCTGAAATGGTATCATGTCTCCAACTTCAGCAGGGGTTTGACTAGAGTTCAAGTTCCCTTCAAGCTCCATTCTGATTTATGACTTATGCTTTTTAGGGCTGTCAATCTTGTCAATACTGACTTGATGACTCATCATAATCACAAATCATGTTTAGTCCTATGGATGGCCATGTAAATATGATAAATAAATCATCAAATGAAATAAAATTATTTGCCTGATATAACAAATTAATTACTGTGATTGAACTGCTTTGAAGAATGGCTTAAATTTAAAAAAAATATTTTTGTTTTAAACTAACTTTTTCCCATAGTGTCATCCAAGTGGCTGCTTAATAGACCTCTGTCTGCAAATGGGTGTAATCATGGTTTTAAAACAAATGTGGAACAATTTTATGGAACTTGGTTATCCGTAAGTATGATGCATAGCATTTTTATATTTCTACAAAATAAAAATATTTTTCCTGTTCCTGCAAATTATGCTCTTTGCTAATTTTGATACAGACATGGTTTCCCCCAATTTTCAGTGAGACCTTTTTGTTTCAGGACTTATTAAATAAAAAAGATGCAGTGGTTTTCACACATCCATGAATGAGACAATATGTTCAAAATAATTATTTAAGTATATGTTGAAAACTATTTTGTGAAGATTTTTTTTAAATTCTTCATATGAATTGGAAATGTAGGTACTGTGTAGATTAACGGATCATACCATCAAAATAGACAACTCTGCCTAATGTTAAATATAATGCCAGAGCAAGATAAAAACAAGACCCTTTTTTGTCAATTTTATTTGTTATGGTAAGATTTTTTTAAAAAAGAAAGAAAGAAAAAGAAATCATCATATCAATACAGTAGGAAGAGCAGGATTTAGGCTTTCTTGTAGGGTACATATAATGAAATATTTCATTATAATCCTACATTCAAAATATTTATTTTTGTAGCTCTGATCCTAATGCAAGGTAGTCACAAAATCAATATATATTCCCCAAGGGCCACCTTTAATAATTATATGTTATTAAGAAAGAAAGTCAAAGAGAATTTGCAAATAACATCAAAATAATCATTATTTCTTGATAGGACCATCAGCACAAACAGGGATCTCCTTTCTTTAAGTGGTCTAAGGAAGAGAATGATGAATCCAAACATCTTTTTTTTGGGGGGGGGGGCGAGAGAATCCTGCAGAAGATACTACAGATTTCATGCTCTGTTTATCTAATGTAGGTTACTCCAGAATTGGTGGTCACGACGCAAGATCAAGAAAGGAGGACAGTTACTAGAGCATAAAGTATCCTTATCTCAGTGGGAAAAAGATTGGAATCTACAGCCCATGAATCTCCATGGTCTAATGGATGAATATTTGGAAATGGGTGAGCATTATGATAGAAAAGAAGGTGCTTCTTTTGATGGGAGGTAGAGGATTTACTTACCAGTTTTCCTGTTTCTAACCATGTGAACTTTCTTTCTAGTTCTCCAATTTGGCTTTACTACAATTTTTGTTGCTGCTTTTCCACTAGCACCTTTGCTGGCTTTGCTTAATAATATTATAGAAATCAGGCTTGATGCATACAAGTTTGTCACACAGTGGAGGAGGCCAATGCCTGCAAGAGCAACTGACATAGGTGAGATTTCTCTATATATAATCAATGTGTTGCCAATGTTAGACTTCCTCAGCAAAAATAATTTGTCATTATGGATCCATTGCAATTTTTCTCACTGTGAATTTTCTGAGGGCAAAATTACATTTTTGTATAAGGTGGTGTTCATTTTATAAGTCAGTCACATGTGCATAGATTCCAGTGTGGTTTTTCATTAATAAAACAAATGATGTTAGGTAGACTGAAATGGGAAGAGCAGTAGTTCTGAAAGACTTAAAGACCTTTAACAAGAGACCCTTAGAGACTTGCCTCTGTTCTGTGTAAAAAGGCAATGAACTGAACCAAACAGGCAGTTGTTCCATTTCTATACTGCCACCATTCAGCTGAGACTGTAACAAGTCTATATAGTATGAAAACACCATTTTTCACACATGTATGATGTTAGAATTATAAGTGAGGCAAAATGGATTATCATTTACTGTGACAGCAAAGGGCAAGTTCATAGTCTGGTTCTGAAAGTGGATGTTTATTTCCTAGACTAATTCAAATTAAAGACAAGACACAGCATTGTTGAAAATTGCTGTTTAGTTCTTTTATGTAACTGGATAAATCTTTATGATGCTTTAACAGCTTTGTATTTAGTCATACTGTAATTCTTTTATTCTAGGTATCTGGTACGGTATTCTCGAGGGAATAGGAGTTCTAGCTGTAATCACCAATGCTTTTGTCATTGCCATTACTTCGGACTATATCCCACGTTTTGTTTACGCATACAAATATGGACCTTGTGTTAACGAAGGATACAGACAGGAAAAGTAATTCTGCCTTTTGCTCTACTTTTTTTTTAAACGGATGTCCTAACTTTTGCATTTTCATCAAGTTGTCAGCAGATTTACCTTCCCCCTTGGGGAATTTACCTCCTGCAATTTGTCTGTGACTTTGCTATTTTGACAAACTACATCTATTCCAAAGATTGTGCCAATGAAGCTCAAAAATCATCTTATTTCATCTCTATTTGCAGAATCATCATCTTCAACTTGTGCCCCTGAACTGTGTTGTTTTTAAGTTTGTTGTATTCAGTGGAACAGCTTCACAGTTTCAGTGTCCTAATATGCTCAGGATTGTGAGATTTTTTAAAAAAAATTATGCTGTCCATAACAAATATCACACAAATCAAATAATATTACAAGTTTAGCTGTTCATCAGGTCCTTACTTAGGATGAAACTAAAATCCAGAACGATGAAAATAATATTAGAAAAATTTCCTATTCGCATTCCCCCAGTCTCAGAACATTCATTTCAGTATATCTCATATCCTGATATCACTAAATCTAGCATTTCATCAGCAGACAATAGCAGGGGTGTGCTTACAAAAATACAGATAATCCACAATATCAAAAATAGGCCATCTATGTTAAAAGGAAACTATCTTCCATGTGTTTGGGGCCACAACTTTCATGAACTTTCATGAATCATACCACTATGATTGAAGTCCAAAACCTTATAATTAATCAGATTGCTTACTTCTGAGCTAGACAATTTATAACTTAATAGTCTGCTATTTCAGTTTCATTTATTTTTGCTATTAACAATTTCTTAAATTTCGATTGACAATGTTTTCTGATTCTTTGGCTTTACAGTTACACATTTAATAGGTAGGTATAACCCAGGAGTTATTGTATCATGCAGGTAGAGGTTTTTTTACTCTATCTCTAATTCTGTTCCATTACCCATGCTATGGCTATAACCTTTTTTCCCAGATAATCTTCAATCCTTTTTATAAAGAAATAAACAGATGAGCTTCTATTCTAAGCTTTAGCCCATGACCTCAATAAATGTTTCCATGAAAATGCCTTGGCATGGTCCTCATTTCATTAACATTTTCCTTTAGATCTGAGCAGGAACAAAAATATATATTTCTTGAATTTAAATCAGACCTGCTTGAAAAACAGCAAAAATTAGATCAAAATAGAAGTTTCCATGGAATTAACATTATCTTATATTTTTGATATGTACTAATGCCTCTTTATAGGATGGATACTAAATATCCATCAACCAAAAATTATTTAGCAAACTGAAATATTACTCCATTCCAAATTAACTGTCAATGATACCTTGGTGTCCATTATTTCACCATTGACACCATCATGTGAAAATAATGCCTCCAGTCCAGGATTCCAAATATAAATTTCGATAGTAGGAGCTGTCTATCAGAATACTTTCGATAAGCACAATTTGACATCCTTCTTCACTTTGAGAAGGAAACTAGTTTCATTCAGCACCCCATAATTGTTGAAACTGAATGACAGGAAGGAGGTTTTTATTTAGCATTAGTCAGGATTTCTGAGCCAAAGAAAAAAATTCCACATGTGCATGCATCAATTTCCAAAGCATCATTTTCATCGCACATAATCAGAGCTTTATGATTTTCTTGCAGCATAGCTCCTGCTATCTCCATATGAAATTCTATGACATTTTGTCCTCATCATCCACTGAAGATATGACCAGCATGCCATAACATATGTAGGCATGCATGGATAAAGGTGAACAGGGAGAATGAAATATGTTTTGCATGCTAGGTTCCTGACAAAGTAATTCTTCAGGATCAAATGTATTGATTATTCTTTTTTTATCTCCTAGATGTTTGAAAGGATATGTCAACAGCAGCTTATCAATATTTGATCTGAGTGAACTTGGCAAGGGTTATTCAGGATACTGCAGGTATGTATTACAAATATGCCTTTGTAACTTCCAGGATGGAGATCATTCTAATTCTATGAGGAAACTGTCAAAATCCTAGATTCTACATTTGCTTTTTAACTTTCGATTTATGGAATCCATGCAAATGGAAAGACATTCATATTTATGGGGATTGGATAAGATTCTGAAATTGTCACACTATGTATCTTTAAGTGAATTCAATAAATTATTTTGGTGCGATATGCATTCATTGTTTTTCATTGATTTAAAGTATTTATATTCCTAAGTCTCGAGGACTGAAAGGTATTTTGAGCAATGTAAAAAATATCAAAGTGTAACAAAGTAAGGGTAAAAATGACATAAACAAAAATCTCAGTAAAAGTTCAGCAACAAAGCCACCAATCAGAGAAACAGCTATTCCTTTGAGAAAGGATGCAAAACAAATGAACAAAAAACACTTTCATCTCTTCTTGTCAAAAAAAGCCCTCTCCCTTGCTAGTTACATCCCGAGTGCACATGGTGTGGATGTCCCATAAATAATTAAGGATCACATTTTATAATGTGCTTTTTCCTAATGCAGCCTAATCCAATCTACATTTAAATGGCTTCTGCTGCAGCTATATGGAGAGTTTGAGATTAGGAGAAGCAAACTGACCCATATTCATTTTCCTCTTTCCATTTGCTGTTATCCCATTTCTATATCTGCAGATATTCCCCTCTGTGTGTGTGTGCGTGTGTGTGTGCATGCACATCTAATATGAGAGATATATACTATCCATTATGATCATTAACCAGAAATTCAATATAATAAATAGAACCGGATAAATAATAAAATGTTATGAAATACCCAACCCTTTTCATGTATAAGCATGGTTATCTCTTCAGTCATTCTGCCCTATGGTGGTGAAATATTTCTATTTGTCTATCTGTGTCTGTATGGGTGAGATATGCACATCTATGTATACATTTATATTTATGTAGATGAGTGGATGGAGGAACAGATGGATAAATAGATGGGTGGATGGGTGTGGGACCAGGTGTGGGTGTGGGTGTGTATACAAAATGCATATATCTAAAAATGTGGTGGGCATGTCTGCATGTTGAATGGATGTGAATGTTGACATCTGAAAAGGATCACTGGCTAGACAGACAGATAGAGTCAACTGTTGTCCTTCTCTGCTCCTGTTACAGGTATAGAGATTACAGAGCACCTCCATGGAGTTCAACTCCATATGAATTCACTTTACAGTTCTGGCATGTTCTAGCAGCTCGGCTGGCTTTCATTATAGTTTTTGAGGTGAGTAGAATTGATTACTGAATGGAGAGCTGCCTAGCTGTCTTACTCAGGAGGGAAGTTTCTATTAGTTCTTTAGAAGTGGACTATGTGTAGCAATACTGGCTGCATTCATACAACATGCTAGGCTAAAAACATTGATTAGCAAGTGAGTGATCTATCAACATATGCATGCACACACTTGCACACAGCCATACATAGCACATAGATGTTTGAGCACATTTTATGTCCAAATGCTGAAGAATTTATGCAAGGCATAATAGAAATACAAGCAAATTGTTATTAATATAAAGGAAATTTACTCAATATTAAAATGAGTTAAATGAGTTTATCAGACTTTTTTTTTTTTTGAAAATTTTTATTGAGTTTTAAAAACAAACATAAACAAACACA
>BHFT01010813.1:0-10362 GCA_004320025.1 Laticauda laticaudata
GAGCTACTGAGTTTGAGACACACTTCCTTATTCAATTCAATGGGCCATCCAACATGACTTCGGTTCTGCTCACAGTATCATATGACTTCACCACTTAGTGAAAGCAGTTCCAGCACTTCCAGTTGTCATTTTTAAGCAGGTCCTGCAGCACTTTTAAGAGGAGAGGTGGTATTCACAGGTTCTGACCAGTTCTGGAGAACCATTAGTGGAAATTTTGAGTAGTTCAGAGAACTGGCAAATACCACCTCTGACTGGCCCCACCCCCATCTATTCTCTGCTTCCTAAGTTCCAGCTGATCGGCTGGGTCTTCTTTTATTGCCCTGCACAGGAGAATAGAGCTGGAAAGCAGGTTAGTGGGGTGGGGAAGGCTTGGAGATTTTTCAGTAACCTTCCCCTGGAGTGGGGTAGGAATGGAGATTGTGCAGTATTGTTCCACTGCCATGCCCACCAAGCCACGCCCACACAACCAGTAGTATAAAAAATTGAAACCCACCACTGGTTAAGAGCAATGTCACATGTTCACCATTTGTGACCTCCTGCTGGTTTCTCCATTTAATTTGCTTATCAAAAGCTCGCAATGAAAATCGCAAATGGCTATCAAGTGACCATGAGATATTGTGATATCATAATCATGAGCCAGACTCCAAGTGTCCAGATGATTTCTGAGCATTATTGATTGTTGTTACTGGTTTAAAAAATGCTGATTGATGGTATTTTTTATCAATGGTTTATTTTAATTTATTTTACTGTAGATGCCTTAACAGTATGTTTGTTCCTCATGTTATTGGTCTGTCTTTTACTGCCAAAAACCAATTTGCATTCCATCAATATAGGAATAAATCCTCAAATGCAATAATTGTAAAAAGTTGTGCTAGAATGAAGTGTCATTAACATGTTAATGATAGTTATAAAAGAAGCTTTAGTTATGCAGCCTCTAAAGCAATATTTCTCAATCTTTGTAGATTTAAGATATGTGGACTTCAATTCCCAGAAGAGAGAACCACAATATGTTAACAAGAAACCCACAAGTGATCCATAAACGAATCTCTTTAATGTTGCTTAAGTTGAACAGTTGCTCTTGAGTTTAAATAGCAAGGGGGAAGTTTGTTGGAAGCTTTAATTCTCAAATTTGCCTGGAAGCATACATTGTCAGAGAGAAAGAATTTAACCTAATCTAAACCATGGAGTGAAAGGATCTATATCAGAATATAAGATAACAGGGTGCAGAAAGTATTTAGAATGTCCGGAGGGCTGATTTATGTGCATTAATTCAAAACAAATGATTTCCTCCAGTGCTACTTTTGTCTGAGGTATAATTTACAGCTTAGTTGGTTCCATCTTCCTGGCAACCTAGCAGTTCAAAAGCATGCCAGTGAATAAATAGACACCACTTCAATGAGAAAGTAACAGTATTCCATGCACCTCAGCATATAGTCAGTCATACTGGCCACATCGGATCACCAAAAGGATCTTTGGACAACATTGGCTGCCTCAGCTAAGAAACTGAGGTGAGCACTACCCCCTAGAGCCATAACAGCAAACCTATGACACATGTGTCAGAAGTGACATGCAGAGCCAACTCTCCAGGCACATCAGCCATCGCCTGTTGTTCTTCTGGGTTCTGGCACACACATGCTGGTCTTCACATGCGCGGGAGCACCAGAAACTGGAAGAGCAGCTCCCCAGCACACATGTGCATGCTGGAAACCAGAAGCTCAGCTTTTCGGCATGCGCATATACAGGCGCACCAGGGAGCTGCTCTTCCAATTTCCAGTGCTCCTGCACCCATGTATCAGGTAATTGCTCTTCCAATTTTCAGAGTTCCTCCAAGCAATGTGCACTCCTGTTTCAGCATGATGCTGAAAAGATTTGCCAACACTGCCCTTGAATCAGAAATGACTAAACAGGAGAAATCTTTTCTATCCGTTGATTATATGTTTTGAAGCCTAGTCCCTTTCTCTAAGCCTAACATCCTTCCATGTTTATTTTGTTGTTGTACGTTTCTAATAAGCTGAAAAACTCTTAAACTGGTTTGTGTCTTGGGCCCTATAATCGAGCAGGAACTAAATCTCTTCAGATTGACTGGCCAATACAAGTAGTTCTCAATTTATGACCACAATTGAGCTCCAATTTCTGTTGCTAAGTGAAACATTTATTAAGAGAGTTTTGCCCCATTTTACCATCCTTCTTACCACAGTTGTTCACTGCCATTGTTTTAGTTCGTAACACGATTGTTAAGTGAATCTGGTTTCTTCATAGACTTTGTTTGTTAGAAGATTGCAGAAGCTGGTCACGTGACCCCAAGGCATTGCAATCATCATAAATATGAGCCAGTTGCCAAGCAACTGAATTTTGATTCACGTGACCATGAGGATGCTGCAATGGTCATACAGTAAGTGTGAAAAACAGTCATAAATCACTTTTTTCAGTGCTGTTATAACTTCGGAAGGTCATTAAATGAACTGTTGTAAGCTGAGGACTATCTGTACTGCATTTAAACTGCTCTTGTATCCACAGTTAACAGGAAATTGTTAACCTTGATAAAGTAGAAAAAAACAAGATGGCGACAATAAATAATTCTGAAAACAATTCTGTTGCCTTGCCCTTGATTTGTGGATCAGAATTACTAGCACAGATGCTAATACTTTATACTGAGCATAGTGACTCTTCTTCTTGCCACTTTCTCAGATGATTGCTTGTTCATGCAGTACACTTGAAAAGGGTAATCAAACTGAAAGTCAGTCAAGATAATCAACAAGATACAGTGGTTCATACTGGAAAGATAGAAATGTTGTTTATGATTGGATTACTTCCCTCCATGACAAAAGTGTACAGATTGGGAAGGTTGCTAGTTCTAGGTTAGATCCCATTTGAGATGGGGACCCTAACTATAGTTAAATAAATTGTTATTTAGACAATATGAATCCAGATATACATTCAAGATATTATCTTGAATATAGGTATTTTTATATCAAAATATTGCTTATGTATTTGTTTCTAGCTCTTTACGTAGGCTGTTGGAAACTTTTCTAAAATTCTCTGCTTTTTAAAATGTAATACCAAACACCTTTTGATAGTTTGTAAACTGTTGATTGCCTCAGAATCATCTTTTCCATACTTGTTGTTCCAAAGTTACAAAATCAATAATTGGATGAGGTGTGTTAGAATGTGAACTCTCTGACCCTGAAATTGACTATATAAATGTTGATTTAGAGAGTCTGCCTCTTGTAACAATCAACAAATAACTTTTTTGTTCCATTCTCTGCTTAGCGTTAATGATTCTTAGCATTTGGTAAACATCTTTTTGATTTTAAAACTATTCTCTGACTGCATTGTGGAGGGGAGAAATGCTACAGGCCTTGATCTTCATATGCTCAGTATAAAGTATTAGCATCTGTGCTAGTAATTCTGAACATCTGGTTGGGTCTCTTGATTGTAGAGTCCCTGAGAGGAAACGCTTAAATAAATGAAGTTACACAGATGCAAAACAGCTTTTTCCAATGGGTTGTCCAGGCGTGGAATTCCACTGGTATAATAACTGGTTCGGTGATTTCACACTTCACATTTATCAGTTCGGTGATCACACACTCTGCACACACGCTCCGCATTTAAAAAAGGAAAGCCCATACTTACATTCAACTGCAGCCTCTGTGAAGAAAACAGCTGAGGTGCAGCAAACCACTCTGCCACGTAAATCAGCTGTGCTTTAAACAAAGGCATAAAGCACAGGAAAGAGCAGAGGCGGGCAGGCAGGCCCACTTCCTTGTCACAGTGAACCAGTTCAGAGCAAGCTGGACATTGGAACAAGGGGTTCACCCGAACTGGTCCAAACTGATAGAATCCCACCCCTGGGGTTGTCTATGTATCTAGAAGGCTTTATGTTGAACAAAGATAATATAAGCTGATTGTCATAGCCCTGTCAAAGTCTGAATCCAAGGAAGATGAACAGCTGACAGGGAGTTGGAGTGTGGCTGTGGAGGAAACTGGGAAAAATCTGGCTGGGCAGGGCAGAGAAGACATAGAACAAGGGAAAGACCCAGGCCCACCTCCTCTTCTTCCTAGGGCACACAAGGAAGAATGGAGAAAAGAGCAATATGTGTTGCATGGCTTATGGGGGAGGAAAGGGCCCTGATTCCCTTCACAGTTGGGAATGTGAGTTTAAAAGAAATGCATGCTGAGTACGGCAGCTGCTGGGAACAAACATGAACTTATCTTGTGTTGACTTTGCTTATCTGTATTCCTGGCATCTTCCCAACCGTGTGGAGTTATTGCTGTGCCTTCATGTCTGAAAGTCTTGCTCCTGCCCTGTTGGACTAATCACCTCATTTTGCCTTGATTGGACTTATTGTTACAGTTTTGTTGACTACGTTTTGGACTTGATTCTCTGCAGCCAAAAGCTGTTCCTGAGAGAGTTTTTCTCCAGCCAAAAGGTAACCAGGACACTGGGGACAAAGTAGGAGCTAGTAAAGGGACTCCTACTGATTATCTGACTATGTTGCCTTTGTGCCACGTCCTGGGTCATCACACTGATGTTCACGTTTCCTGCTCAATGTGCAGCAAGATGCAGGTCTCAGTTTTGTTACTTAATTGTACCTTCCCTGTCTATCAAAAGAGCCCTCAAGCCTGTAAATCCTCAATTGTACAAACACTTTCACACATGAAAAATAGTTTGACAGTAACTTTCATCATTATGATTTATTAATGGCATCGTCTGTATTTTAGTTTTTTAGTTGTCTTTACCCTCAAAATTTTTCCTCTGGAAATGAGAGCAGGTGAGACATAAACATATTTTATCAATAATAAATAAAGTGAATGCAGACTTGTTCAACACTATAAGAAAATCACTTTTAAATCAAAAGAAATCCAAAGCTAAACTCTTCTTCTTTGTAAAAACTCTTAATTCTTTTCTAAAATGTTCCTTTTTATGTCTTTTAGTACCTTTTCTAGAGTAAACTCTAACCTTACCTATGAATACCTAGGTTGTCCCATTGTTAACAAATAAAGCAGCCTAGGACATAAGAAATATAGGATTGCACTTCCAAGTAATCCTTAATATGTTTTGCATTTGTTTAATTTGTTGTGCAGATCTAGTCATTGTGCTATAGTTTATAGCCTTTCCATGTGTACCAACCATTTCATTTGTTCAACAAACCCACTAATAATATGCTGGTATATATTTACTGGTATATAATTTGTGTGATAATAACTCACAGATACTGCCACGACCTGTTTTGTTAGAACCCAGCAGTTGAAAAAATAGAATAGTCTAGATAAGAAGAAAAATCTGAAAAAACATGCAATTTCTTTTTAAAAAATCTAAAACGGAAGAGTAGATACAACAGAGAATATACTGCACACAAAATTGGAAGAAAGCCAATGGATTAGAGAAAAGACTTAGTGCCAAACAAGATGGTTTACACAGAAAGAGTCTCATGGCAGACTTAGGTAAGAATCCAAAAGCATGCTGCAAATCAGCTCATATCATCCCCTTGCTAAAATTTGGATAATTATTTCAGCTCCTTGTTGAAAAATTAGAGGCAAGATAACATGGTGAAGAATATGAAGGGGAAAAAAATCTATTCATCCCAGCCTGGTCATGTCTAAAGGGACCAAAAAATTAATGCAGATCCCATGAAAGGCTGAGGAGGGAAAGTTGGGTAGAAGAGCATTTGAGGAAAACCCTAGAGCAGGGGAGTCAAAATGGCAGCCCACAGGCTGGATGCGTCACATCCAGGCAATGCCCACCCCAGCTCCACAAAGGGAAAAAAAAACCATCACAATATCTCATATGATGGCAAGGAGACGCAGTGAGTTTGATACCCATGCCCTAGAGCAGTGTTTCTCAACCTTGACAGTTTGGAAATGTGTGAACTGCAACTCCCAGAATTCCCCAGCCAAGTATGAATTCTGGGAGTTGAGGTCCACATATCTCCAAACTGCCAAGATCGAGAAATACTGCTCAAGAGAAGGTAGGCTCACATAGTTACCTAGTAGCATTAATCAATCACTCATGCCTTTTGTCAGCTAACTTGGGTCCAGAAGAACCTCAGAAAAGGGAGAGGTGTCTTCTTTTTGATGAAGCAGTAAATACAGATTTCGGTAGCCTACTGCCCCTTCCTGTCATCCTAATAGAATAGAGTAACAGAGTTGGAAGGAACCTTGGAGGTCTTCTAGTCCAACCCCCTGCTTAGGCAGAAACCCTACACCATTTCAGACAAATGGTTATCTAAAATCTTCTTAAAAACTTCCAGGGTTGGAGCATTCACAACTTCTGGAGGCAAGTTGTTCCACTGATTAATTGTTCTGTAAGGAAATTTCTCCTTAGTTCTAGGTTGCTTCTCTTCTTGATTAGTTTCCACCCATTGCTTTTTGTCCTGCCCTCAGGTGCTTTGGAGAATAGCTTGACTCCCCCCTTCTTTGTGGCAGCCCCTGAGATATCAGAACTCTGCTATCATGTCCCTAGACTTTCTTTTCATCAAACTAGACCAGGGATCAGCATCCTGCAGCTCTGGAGCCGCGTGTGGCTCTTTCATCCCTATGCTGTGGCTACCTGTTGCCGTTGGCTCCACAATTGATAGGGCTTTTGATTAGGACAGACAGAGGAAAAAGGATGTCATGCTAGGAGACTCTATAGAGTCTGGTCAGCTACAGAATTGAATAGGGTGCTTCTGGTTAGGACTTTTCTGGCTCTTTGAGTGTTTAAGATTGCTGACCCCTGAACTAGACATACCCATTTCCACCAACCATTCTTTATATCTGCAGCTGGAGAATTAAGAAGATCATCATGAAACTTTTGGCCAGATATAAAACTCACTTTTTAACAAATTGATAACATACCCCTGAAGAATCTTAGTTGAAATTCTAAAAAGATGGTACTAGCCAGAGATTCCTTCAAGATGAGGAACTACAGCTCTCTAATATTGGAAAACTATAGCTCCTGGCAACCCATGTTAGAATGGTGAAATATATTACAATTAATATATTACAATATATTACAATAAAATATATGTAATGTATTACAATAAAATATATGTAATATATTACAATAAAATATAGTACAATTAAGGAACATCTGAAGAGCTACTGTACCATAGGTAACAGTAATCTAAGTAAAGCGAATATGAAACTGACCCAGTGCAATGTAGCATTATATATTCTTTCCTAATTTAATCTAATCCATCCCATGACATTTCCTTATTACAAAGCAAGTTCTGCAACCTATCAAAAGCTCCATGATCACTTGATTTTCTAGCACTTGATTTTCTAGCTTTTCTTTTTCCCCTTCGCTAAACTGGGTGTGGGCGTGGCCAGTACATGACACATCCAGCTCAGAGGTTGCAAATTTGACTGTAAATGCAACTCAATTGTTTTCCTTGGGGAAGACATTTCACGTCTCATCCAAGAAGCTTCATCAGTTCTGACAGGATGTGAGAAGGCAGAATTGATGAAGCTTCTTGGGTGAGAAGCAAAATGTCTTCTTCAAGGAAAAAGCAGTCCAGTTGCCTTTTGAAAAACACCTTTGAGACAATGATGCCTTGGATGACTGAAAATCTCCTGGATGACTGAAAATCTCCAATTGTGAAAATCTCCGCAATTGCGTTTATTTTCATTTCATACTGTTCATATCATTTGGGATGGGGGGGGGGATGAGGACCTCCAATCACTTTTTGGTCCATAACTCAAAAATATTGCTTGTCTTTACACAAAATATGTTTAATAGAAGGACTCAGACAGCCTTGCGTAATGATCTGCAAAGATGCTGAAAACAGTGGTCAACTGGGGTTTTTTCCTTACCAGGCCCTGCCTTCTCCACATAGTATTTTTAGTGTCACTGAATGCAGAACCTCACAACGGTCTTCTTGTGTTCTCTGGTATTTTTGGAATGTTTCCATTCCAGCAGTTCCAAATCCTCTCTTTAGCAGGGATGCAAATTACTAGTAAGTAAAAGAAATTGACGGATGCTCTCAGTGGTATACCATTATGCACAAGAATCCCCTAGAGATATTTGTCATGATTCACTTGATAAATTGCTGTTTTATGTCGTGTTAAACACAGGGATGATCTATGAAATTAAAAAGTGAGGACACAGTTCAAGTCTGTTCAAAATCATCCAAGTTCATACAACATACTAAACTGCAAGTCTTCTTTTTTCCAAGCTGAAGATCCCACATTTGTCCTCATGGGGTATGTCTTCCAGCATCTCTTTGGGCAAAAAGGCAAGATATCAATAAAAATATTAATAATCTATAACACAGCCACTTGCAATGCACTGAATACATGTTAAACATGTTAAACTGTTAAACAGTTTTGCAATACATGTGAATCAGGGCTTAGTATTTCAGTCTGTGTTTCAGGGGGTGACAGTAATAAACCCCTCTTCTAATGATCACAATGTAATGAATTAGATACTTAATTACATATTCCCTAAGCAAAACCACAAGCTTTATCAAAATCAAATAACAAGCAACAACTAACAAGCACATTCTAAACAGAAGTCGGAACCTAATTGCAGCCACATTTTTTAACAAATCTTATGAAACCTTAGTGCTAAGAAAAGTTAATTTAGAATATCCTCATATCCTCCTATGAGCTGGTTTGGTGCAATGGTTAAGCTACCAGGGAAGAAACTGAGAAAATGTGAGTCCTGTTCCAGCCTTTGACAGGAAGCCAGCTGGATGACTTGGGCCAGTCCTTGTCCCAAGAAAGGAAGTAATGGAAAACCACTTCTAAAATCTTTCCAAGAAAACTATGGAGAATTGGTCAAGCAGTTGCTAGATCTCAAAAATGATTCAAAGGCATATGTGTGTTCATATGCCTAGATTCATACATTATGTCAGGCCAATAACATAATTTCTTAAGTTTAACCTGGCTTTGTTCACTAAACCACTGAATGAAGTTGGAGATCATTCAATGAAGCTGTTAGTTCAAGGAAGACAAAGAAGATACACCTTTTTTACAACTAATAATTCACAACTCAAATTCATAACAACTTTAAAATTTAATATAAGAAATAGGAGCAAACAATATGGCAGAGGAGTGTTACATCTATGTCCTGCTCACAAGTATCTGATAAGGATACCTATGCTGTATTTTGCTGGATTTTACTGCCTCCTAGACCTTGGTCCGCACATCACATTCAGCTGTGGTTTTCTTAACCATGTTGTTCAATAAGTCAAAGTGGCAGAATTCATACCTTAACTACCCAAAGATCATACCTGTGATTATGAAAATGCATATCCTTTCCCTTGGAGATGTTTAAAACTTCACGCATTTAGCTCAAGCTGTCACAAATGCAACCTGGGGGCTTTGCTCTGAGACTGCTGCATCATTTAACATGGCAAACTCTCCCAAACTGTTGACTCTCTTTCAGAATGGAAGTGTGTAATCAATACAACAAGAGAAAAAATGACACTGTTGTCAAATCATTGACTTTAGCCTTTGTTAGGCATTAGAGGCAATAAAGGAAGAAAAAACATCTGTTGAATATGTTCCTCACTCACAGCTCCTCCTGAAGCAATCTTTGCTTTTTCAACCTTGCATCCCACAAGGATCGGGGTCTCCAAATCCCACCACCATAACCAACTTAGCTCTGAAAAAACACCATGTTGGGGAGAGTTATGGGCTTCATATCTGTCTCTTTTTTCCCCTCTTTCTCTCTTTCTCTGTCTCTCTCTCATCTCTCTTTCTTCCTCTCTTTTCCTCTCTCTCTCATCTCTCTTCTTCTCTCTCTCATCTCTCTTTCTCCCTCTTTTTTCCTCTCTCTCCTTTTCTTTCCCCCTCTCTCATCTCTCTCATTCTCTTTCTCATCTCTCTTTCTCCCTCTCTTTCCCTCTCTCTCTCTTTCTCCTTCTCTTTCCCCCTCTCTCATCTCTCTCTCTCTCTCTCTCTCTCATCTCTCTCATCTCTCTTTCTCCCTCTCTCATCTTTCTCCTTCTCTCTCTCATCTCTCTTTCTCCCTTTCTTCCCCTCCTCTCTTCCACCCACGCCGTCACTGATATAAGATGCTGCCTTTCTGTCAGCCGTCGGCAATTCCCACTGCCCGTGACCACCCCGGCGCCACGAGTTGCAGCTCAAGTTTTCCAGAGACCGGATCGTCTCGAGAGGCTAAGCTGAACCAGCTGCTCGCCTCCACCGCGATGGGCTTCATCATCTCCCCCCAGCATTGCATGGCTCCTCCTTCCCCGATCCTCGGTCTCCCCAAGCGGATCCCATGCGACGAGCTTCCCAGGACCGGGCGCCGCGTTCATCACCTGTACTCCTCCCAAGCACCCGCGCTCTGCTACCATTGGACCAACTGCCTCCCGATGCCCTCGAGGCACAAAAGGCGTTGCTTAGTGCTGTGAGATTACCCCCCCCCCCCCC